>CDFA01025721.1:1397-25967 GCA_000826305.1 Acanthamoeba healyi | reverse complement strand
GCAGCTTGCTGACCGTATCAGCATCGCATAATGGGAGTCCCCGCTTTCTTCCGCTGGTTGGCGCGCAAGTACCCCAAAATTATCGTCGATGTGATAGAGAAATTCGAAGAGGTCGATGGGGTGGAGATCCCTACCAACACTAGCGAACCCAATCCCAATGGTCGCGAATTCGATAATCTCTACCTCGACATGAATGGCATCATTCATCCGTGCGCTCATCCTGAAGACAAAGTACCGATTTCACAACCACACCCTACTAGCTAGCTACACGTAGCGCTGCTCTGGAGAGGCCAGCACCCTCAGTGGGGAATTCAAGTACCCGCTGAGGGGCGCGCCCAAAGGCAATTTTACTGATCTGAGTCGGTCCTCCCCGCTGGGACGACGTGCGCGTTGTTCCCCCTTTTCAGCCAGCCCCGGCAAACGAAGAGGAGATGATGGTCGCCATCTTCGAGTACATCGATCGCCTCTTTGCGATGGTGCGGCCGCGCAAAGTCCTGTTCATGGCCATCGGTATGCCATGACCTTCATACACGCACGCACGCGCACGCAGTGCGGCTGCACAGCCACGGCTCTCCTGCCTGCGCTCGCCCGCTCCCATTTGGCACTGCCACAGTGTGGGGAGTATAGCAGCGCTGCTGCTCTCTCGCACGCTAAGGCGCCGCTCGCTCATTATCACGTCGTTTGTGTTTGTGAAGACGGAGTGGCCCCGCGCGCCAAGATGAACCAGCAGCGCTCGCGTCGTTTCAAGGCCATCAAGGAGAGCAAGGAGAAGGCCGAGAAGGAGGCCGAGATCATGCAGGAGATGCTCCGAATGGGAAAGGAGATCCCTCAGAAGGAGGACAAGGCTCACGTGAGTTCTCCTCCTTCCTCTCACGCGCATGTTGTTGCACGCCCGTGTCTCGTAGTTGCCTGACGCTTGTTCGCGCTCTCACCGCTCACCTCTATCTCTCTCTCTCCCTCGACGTGGTGCGGCCGGCTGTGACGCTTTGACAGTTTGATTCAAACACGATCACTCCCGGCACGCCCTTCATGGCCAAGGTGGCGCAGTCCCTTCGATACTACATCCAGGAGCGTCTGCTCACCGACCCGGGATGGAAAGGCGTACGCAATAGTCCTCACACGCATCAGGCTCGTTGATCAATGGGGACTCATCGCTTCTTTCACGCCGCACTGTGCAGGTCAAGGTGATTCTGTCCGACGCCAGCGTCCCCGGAGAGGGCGAGCACAAGATCATGGACTACATCCGGTATCAGCGCTCCCAGCCCGAGTACGAGCCGAACACATCGCACGTGCTGTACGGACTGGACGCCGATCTCATCATGTTGGCCCTCGCAACACACGAGCCCCACTTCTTCATCCTGCGAGAGATCGTCATGCAAGCGAACGAGAACAACTGCTTCGTCTGCGGCCAGCCTGGTATGTTCTGTGCCCACTTGCTCTTCATTAGTGCCTCTTCCAACATGAGCTCATGATGTCATCAATGCCTTGCGTCCTGTCATGCAGGCCATCTTGCGAGCGACTGTCAGGGCAAGGCGAAGGAGAAGGGAAATGAAACGGACACAAAGGCGGCCATCAGGAAGCCGTTCCAGTTCCTCTACGTCTCCGTGTTGCGCGAGTACTTGTCGAGAGACCTGACGCCTCCGCAGGTAACTTGTCTGCCCTCTCCAGTGCTCCTCCGTCCTCGTGCGTGTGTCTCTCAGCTGTCTTACCCTCATCATTTGCGCGCAGACCCAGCAGCTGCCGTTCGACTTCGACCTCGAGCGGGTCATCGACGACTTCGTGTTCATGTGCTTCTTCGTGGGTAACGATTTTCTGCCTCACCTGCCCACGCTCGAGATCAGGGAGAACGCCATCGACATGCTGGTGAGAATCTACAAGCGGCTGCTGCCCACCATGGGCGGTTACCTCACACACAACGGCGAGGTGGACCTGACCAAAGGTGCGCTCTCGCCTCCCTCCCTCTCCATGAGGAACGTCGCCTCGCATTGGGAATGATTGCTGATTCACTCTTCATACAACAGTGAAAATGCTCATGGAGGAGGTGGGTAGACTGGAGGACTCCATCCTCGTTGATCGAAGGCGGAAGGAGCAGAGGGCGAAGGAGAACCGAAGAAGAGGCCGCGAGCGAAGAAAGCGACAGAGAGAAGATCTGGAGGACTTCATTACAAAGGACTCTCTTCAGAACGAAGGAAAGCGAACCAAGCACTTCGAGGTAAATCGACCTATCTCGCAAGTCAAGTTGTTGTTGGCCGCCACTTGCGCTAACTTTGTCACTTTAAGACCGAATCGCCATCCAAGGCTGTCGTCGAGAAAGCAGGCAAGGAGGAGCTCATCACCCCCTCCAACGTCGATGCCGCCGCTGCGCTCAAGAAGCAACTCTTTGGCGATGAGGGAACCACGCAAACCGAGACCGCTGTCGAAGAGAAGAAGCCACCAGGTGAGCCCGAGAGCTTTTAGTCTGGTGTGCGCTTGTGACATGCCTGCTCATACCATCCCTTTGCTGCCACCTCCTCTCCAGCCGAGATTCAGTCGGCCAGTGCTGCGTACAAGACGGCCATCGCTGCTCAGGGCAAGCCCCGTGACATGGACGAGGAGGAGCCAGAGATTCCAGACGACGTTCGGCTGGGTGACCCTGGCTGGAAGGAGCGATACTACAAGTACGTCCCCACAAACACTCATCGCTGCCTCGCTCGATCCGTGGTGTCATGCTCACCATGCCGGTCTTGGTTCCGTCGACGTCTTCAGGCTCAAGTTCGACGTCGATCTGACCGACAAGGAGTTCATCAAGAAGGTGGCCATGGAGTACACCGAGGGTCTCGTCTGGGTGCTGCGGTATTATTACCAGGTATAGGGCGCGCACATGGCACTCACGTTGGAAGTGTTTCGTTGTGCTCACGCGTTCGCTGCTCTCCGTCTCATTCGCATAGGGCTGTTCGTCGTGGGGCTGGTTTTATCCCTTCCACTACGCTCCCTTCGCCGAGGACATCACCCTTATCGATGATGAGTCGCCCAAGCACGATCTTGGTACAACCTCTCTCCAGCAGACGTACATGTGGCGCACTGCGTTCTCGGGCTGACCTCATGTGGCGCAACCTCAGGCAAGCCATTCAAGCCCTTTGAGCAGCTGATGGGTGTGCTGCCCGCGGAGTCGGGAACCTGCCTGCCCACCAAGTGCCAGATCATGATGCGCCATCCTCAGTCGCCCATCATTGACTTTTACCCCAGCGATTTCGCACTCGACATGAACGGCAAGCGCTGGTGCGTGACCCTGGCGTCTGAAGGCGTAGTTCCTCTCGCTTGTATTGTCTCACCGTGCGCTTTTGTGAAACTCAGGGCGTGGCAAGCTGTGGCCCTTCTGCCCTTCATCGACGAGACGCGGCTAAAGGAGGTGATGAAGGACTGCGAGCCGCACTTCACGGCGGAGGAGAAGGAGCGCAACATGCTCGGAAACCACCTGATCTTTGTGCACGCCTCGCATCCGCTCGCATCGACCTTCAAGGCCCTCGAGGACGACACCCCTGCTGCTGCCCCTACTGGAGACAGCGTCGCGTACTTGAGCGCCACCCCCACAGAGGAGACCAAGGTGGCCGTTCCAGCGAACGACCAGGAGCTGATCGAGCCTATGGGTATAGCGTTCTGCACCTCTGAGATGCTCAGCTGCTCCTGAGAGATCTAACTTTCCTTCCTTCTTCTTCGTACCACGCGTGTGTAGGTAAGAAGCTGCCCATCCCCGCCGACCTCTCGGGCGGCTTGACGGGATTCATCTCGCGCACGGACAAGTTCTCGACACCCATCGGTGGCACGATCCAAAGCCCTTTGAACGTGATGCCCGACGTGAAGAACAACCAGGCGTACTGCGCCTTCTACCACTACCCCGTGGTGGCCAAGGACTACGTCTTCCCGGCCAAGCTTCTCCCCAGTACGTACCACTCATGCGTCTTCTTGCTGGCCTGGCTGTGCGTACTATGCCGTGTGAGGGGTTTCTGACGTTGAGCGTGTGTAACGTGCAAACAGATGTCACGATGCCAGAGCCGATCCTCACCGATGAGGACACCTCCGACCGAAGACAGATGCAGATCAGCAGGGAGGGAGTCGGCCGAGTGATGGGCCACCACCAGCGCACTCCATCAGACCCGGGCTTTGCCGGTACCCGCTCGGCTCAGCTTCACACAACGCTCAGCAAACGTTTTCCCTTGAGGTATGATCTAATCCGACCCCTTTCTCATCGCCGCAGGTGGACGTGGAGGGCGAGGAGGCTACCAGGGTCATCGCGGTGGCGGAGGCAACAACTACAACGATCGCCAACCGCGGCGTTCGTACGAAGGCGATCGCGGAGGCGACGGCGGCTACAACCGTGGTGGAGGACACGATGGCGGCAGGGACAACTACAACCGAGGCGGCGGCCGCTACGGTGGTGGTGGCGGCGGCTATGGCGGCGGTGGAGACCGCTATGGCGGAGACGGAGATCGATATGGCGGTGGAGGCGGCGGCAGGCGGGGAGGTTACGGCGGTGGAGGCGATCGATACGGCGGCGGCGGCAGAGACGGCGACCGCTACGGCAACAACAACAGAGACAACTACAACACCCGGGACAGATACGGCGGCGGCGGCGGCTACAGTGGCGGTGGCTATGGCGGTGCTGCTCCCGCTTACTCGCCCGCGCCGTTGCCCTACGCTCAGCCGGCCGCTCCCGCGCCCTACTACCCACAGCAGGGCGCCCCCGGTGGATACGCGCCTCAGCAGGTGCCCTACGGCCAGCCTCAGCAGCAGCCGGCGCCCTACACTCCCTACGGCGCCCCCGCGCCCGCCGCGCCCTACAACCCCTACGGCGCGCCGGCCGCCGCGCCCACCTACGGTCAGGCGCCTCAAGCTCAGGCCTGGCCTCAACAGCAGCCGATGCAGCCGCAGGCTCACGCCCCACAAGGTACCAGTTGAACATGAGCATGAAGACGAAGATCGATCATGATCGTGTGGGGGCTAACGCGTGAGTGTTCGTGTGTGAGCAGGGGGCGACCCGCAAGCGCAGGCGCAGGCGCTTCTGGCGCAGTTGCAGCAGCTGGTGCAGATGCAAAACCTCGCCGGGATGCAGCAGCGCCCACCGCAGTAGTAGAGCTCTCATCTCTCTTGCTCCACCCCCCATCATCTCATGCGTTGAGCGTTGTTGTATACACTGTGTGGCTGCCCTGCTTACGTCGCTGCAGAACAGAAGCGCAGGGTAAAACAATAACAACACGACTGACTCTTGTTGATGACGACAATCTTGCTTGCTTGCTTGTGTGGGATAGTCTTCTTCATCTTTCATTTCCTTTTGTTTTCCTGATCAATTTCTCGATCTCGGTGTTTTCTTTTTTGACCCGTGATCAGTTTGTGTGTGCGACGGCTGTCAGAACAACAACCAGAGCCAACATGGCCAGTCGTCCGAGCGGTTCCGATAGAGGCAGCGCAGCCTCTTCCTCCTCATCCTCCTCGTCCATGCTTCCCGATTGGCGTACGACCAGTCTTTCCTTCCCTCAGCTTGTTTGCAATCAAGTTAGTTTGTTTGATGAGATTGAAATGCCACAACACGCATCTGTGTTCTGACCGTTCGAACGTTCGTTTGGGCGGCGCGTCAGTGCGCAACATGTCGGCCAAGCAAGCGGCCTTGGCCGGTCTGGGCGTTTCGGCCGTGCTGGGGTACGTCCTGCGTCTCTCTCTCGGCCCACTGGCCACACCCGTCCTCTCACGCGTCGTTGTCAGTGGCGGTCCACCACTGGACACCACTGACCCGCTGTCGCATCTGACATCCCTTCCCACCATTGCCACCCACAGGTATGCGTACCTCACCTCGGTCAGCCCTGACCTCGGCAAGGACTTGGGGACCGTCATGCGTCTGGCTCGGGTAAGGCCTCTGCTCCTCTCCTCCCTCCGCTACACGCGAGCTCAGACTGGTTGTCGTCTGCAGATGAAGCGGAAGGTGGACTTGGCGGTGAAGAACAAGGACACGGTGGCGGACTTCTTCAACGGGGTCCTCCGCACTCATCCCAACAAGGAGGCCATCGTGTATGTCGATAAGCAAGGTGAGGAGGATGAGCTCCCTGCCTCCCCGATCCAGCTCTCTCTTTCTCTCTCTCTCTCTGTACCTCTCTGTCTCTCACCTCAACCGGTGTGGCTCATGCACACAGATCACCTGCCGAGCAACACCAAGACGAGCTACACCTACGCCGAGGTCGAAGCCGAGTCCAACAAGGGTGCTCGCACTCACGACACTGCGCCAACTCTAGACTCGCTCACACTCTGTCCGTGTGTGCGTGTGGCGATGGGCAGTTGCCAACTGGGCCCTGTCCGCTGGGCTCAAGGAGAAGGACGTCGTCGCGCTGATGATGGACAATCGCCCCGAGTTCATCTTCATGTGGCTGGGCATGGCCAAGATCGGCGTTCTGACCTCGCTCATCAACACCAACCTGCGGGGCCAGGTACGCTCCCAACCCCTGTTTCCCTAGAACATCACACTGCGTGAGGGACGTTAAGCATTGCGTCTCTGATGACCATCAGGTGTTGCGTCACTCGCTCGCTGTGTGTAACGCCTCTCACTACTTCATCGGTACAACGCCCGCACACGCACACGCACACGCACACGCACACGCACACGCACACTCACACTCACACGCACACGCACACGCACACGCACACGCACACGATAGAACTCGACAGCTAACCAGGGCGGTCGTTGGTGGCGTACAGGACATGAGCACATGGACGTCGTCACGAACGAGCTGATGAGCGACCTGGGCGGCAAGTGGTACTCGTGCGGCGGCCGCGCTCCCGGGCTGTTCGACCTCGATGGTCTGCTCGCGGCAAGCAACAACACCAACCCGATCCCTCGCTCTGCTCGGGCCAACACCACCACCACGGACAAGCTGTTCTACATCTACACCAGGTACGTGTCACGCTCACGCGCACACGCCACTCGCGCACGCGCACACGGTCTCACATACCACGGCTTGATCTACTTAGCGGCACCACGGGAGCGCCCAAGGCTGCTCTGGTTTCGCACTTCAAGTTCTTGACGGCGGGCCTGGGCTTCGTGGTACGTTCTTCACTCGCTCGTTTGCTTGCTCACTCGCTTACTGCTTGCTCACGGTGATGTGTTGGGCATTGGGCCGCAGGACATGGTGGGCATCACCGAGAGCGACAGGATCTACACCGCTCTTCCCCTGTACCACTCGGCCGCATGCCTGATCGGCGTGAGCACCACTTGGTACGGCCGCGACGTGAGTTCCCTCGCTGGCTACCCTGGCTGAACTGATCCTGCCTTGCTCCTCACCACCAAACCTTGCGCCCGCACGCACACAGGAACAGCAAGGGCACCCTGATCCTGCGCCGCAAGTTCTCGGCCAACAGCTTCTGGCAGGACATCGCCACTCACAAGTACGCTGCTCCTCAGTGCGCCATTGAGCCCCCATCCGCTCCTCGTTTCTCACGCTCGCGATCGCTCTGCATGAATCGTGTCTCAGGGCGACCGTGTTCCAGTACATCGGAGAGCTCTGTCGCTACCTGCTCTCACAACCGCCCAAGCCCACAGACTCCCAGCACCAGTACCGTTCTCCATTCAACAATGTTTCTGTGGTCACTGCTATCACTGATCGGCGATCGTCTCTCTGATCCGCTGTGCAGGCTGCGCTTGGCAATCGGCAATGGCCTCCGTCCAGACATCTGGGTCGAGTTCCAGAAGCGGTTCAACATCCCTCAGATTGGTAATCTCACTTGCACGCAACACGCACACACATGCGCACGCAACACACACACACACACACACATGCGCGCGCGCGCGAGTAATGATAACTGATCACAGCTTGCTTCGTGAATGACGTGACTGGCGTATATGCGCGAAGGCGAGTTCTATGCTGCGACGGAAGGCAATGTGGCGCTGCTCAACAGCTTCAACCAGGTGGGCGCCGTGGGCTATCTCTCGCCCATCATCCGCATGGTCCACCCCGGGCGACTGGTCAAGTTCGACATCGAGTCCGAGATGCCCGTGCGCAACACCAAGACCGGATTTTGCATCGGTACGGATCATCCGTTCCGCCTGGAGCGCTCTCAGTGAAAGACTCCAAGGGCGTTCGTTCTCACCACGCGCTGCACAGAGTGCGGTGAGGGTGAGATCGGCGAGATGTTGGGCAACATCAAGTCCGACGATCCTCTGCGCCAGTTCCTGGTACGTTGGCCAACAACGGCTGGTCTCCGCAGTGTCGTCTAACTCACGAATGCGTCACACACACACATACAACACACACAACACAACACACGCACACGCACACATGCAATGCAGGGCTACACCGATAAGTCTGCGACAGAGAAGAAGGTACGCTCGTCCTAAAGCGATCGTGCCATGTGTGAAGGCATGAATGTAATCGTTCGTGTGTGGCTCTCAGGTGCTGCGCGACGTGTTCACCAAGGGCGACACTTGGTTCCGCACGGGAGACCTCCTCCGCATCGATCGGGTCCGTGTCCTCCTCCTCCTCCTCGTCCTCATCAGGCTCGTAAGCAACGATGACACGGCACAGTCTCACGTGCTGACGACGCGCAGGAGGGCTACGTCTACTTTGTGGATAGGATCGGCGACACGTTCCGCTGGAAGGGCGAGAACGTCGCCACGACCGAGGTGGCCGAGGTCATCACCTCGGGCAACGTCGGCGTACAGGAGTGCAACGTCTACGGCGTCAAAGTACCCAACATGGTGCGCGTCATCTTCCCTCACTACAGTGCGTGTCTTGTGCGTGTGTGCGTGTGTGCCTGCGTGCTCAACCTGCACCATCACAACGCGTGCAGGATGGGCGCGCCGGCATGGCCTGCATCATCCCTGTGGACAGAGCCACGTTCGACCTCGCTGCCCTCTACAAACTGTACCTGCTCCCCACCCGCCACGCTCAAGCATGCCACCACATGCGCGTCGATCAACCGACACGCACACACACACACGCTTATCGCACTCACTCCGCACGTGTGCTGTAGGGTGAGGGCTGAGCTGCCGCTCTATGCCGCGCCGCTCTTCATTCGGCTGACCACGGCGACGATGGACGTGACGGCGACCTTCAAGCACAAGAAGACGGAGCTCGTCGAGCAGGGGTTCAATCCTCACGTCATCACGGTACCGTCTGTGCTGCGTGTGCGTGTGAAGTGTGCAGTGTGCGTGTGCATGTGCTGACGAGCTTTGTGTGGTCGCCTCCAAGGACGACGAGCTCTACTTCAGGGACGACGGCAAGGGCGCCTTCGTGCCGCTGACCAAGGAGCTCTACCAGCGCATCACCAACAACACCGCCGCAGCCAAGCTCTAAACGCGCGCTTAGAATATGCACACAAGGAGCGAGCTAGGTGAATGAACCTTTTGATCTAGAAGCACTTCATTCTCACCATCGCGATCATCGTGCGTTTGTGTGACGATGTTAATCGTCTTCATTCATTCCACTTGCCGGAGGGCGAGGTCTGTCTCCCTTCTTGCTGCGCGCGCCTAGCCGCTTGCTCGCGCGTGCCTTGGCGCCGGCGGGCGAGAGTCGCGTGGGCGAGGTCGCCTCCGCCGCCGCTGGTGATGCCACGAAGGACGTCGTCAAAAGAGTGGAGGAAGGCGACGCGCTGAAGCCGGCGAACGGCGAGCCGCCCGACGCCGACGGACTCGAAGGAGGCGTGAAGATCGGCAGCGGAGATGGCGGCTGCGACGACGTGTCCGACTCTGTGGTCGTCGTCGTCGTTGTCGTAGACGCTGAGGTGGCAGTGTCGTCGGCCGCCACGGTGAAGGCGAACGTTGGACGGAAGAAGGGCGACGACGTATCGGTAGTCTCGACCGTCGTGGCCACAGACGACGGCGGGTTGTTCTCCCAGCACAGGGTGAAGCGAGGCTTCTCCTCGGCCTCCTCCTCCACCACCACCGCCTCGGCGCTCTTGTCCTCTTTCGCGTCCTCGCTGGACGTGTCGTTGTTGGACTCCTCCTGGCTCGGCTTCTCTTCGGTCTTGGCTGGCGGGAGCCACGGCGTCTCGACGCCGGCAAAGAGCGGGCGCGTCGAACTGCTCTTGTTGCCCTTGGGTCGGCGCTGTCCGCGGCCCTTTCCTCGCGAGGGCGAGACGCCTGCTTGTCGCTCGATGAGAGAGAGGAACGACGCCTCCTCCTCCTCGTCTTCACTCCGGGCGGGCCCTAGGACCGCCGGCCCGGTCGATGCATCCTTCAACAAGAACGGACTTCCCTGTGATCACAGTCGACGTATGGGTGATGTGATGAGTGTCGTCTCCTTACATAAGCTAGGCTGGCATGATCCCGATGGCGTACCCGAATGTGCGCGCCGTCGAGGAACACCGAGATCCTGTACCGGCCCTCCTCCTTGATCGTGTAGTGCACCGGGTACACGCCGTCGCCCTGATCCGTGACGGTGATGTTGAAGTGCGCGCTGGCCTCGGCTGCAGCCGCACACACCAACACAAACACACAAACAAATCGATCAGCGCTGTGTGACGCCGCGTGTGTCTGAGGCGCACAAGTCGTGGATGGTGATCAAGTCTGAAAGTGATGGCGCACCCGCTTGAAGCGCGATGGCTGCGGCTGTTGGTGCTGGCGAGCCCTTGGCAGGACCGCCCGCCGTGTTGGCTGCAGTGCCTGCGAGGTTCTGCGGTGTCTTGCGCCTCCTCACGTCATGGGAGTCATTGTCCTCGTCTTGCTGGCACGCAACCTCGCACTCTGGCTCGTCCTCATTACCGTCCTCCACCTCCTCATTCGCAGGGCAAGGGGCGGACGGTGACGGGCCGGGCACGTTGCCAGTTCGCCGCTGAGCGCGACGGAACGTGCGTGGCTGCGAAGACGACGACGAAGAGGAAGATGATGGCGAAGCATAGGTCTCCTCCTTCAGGGTGGTGTCAAAGTCCTCCTCTTCGCCGATCTTCGTGGATTTGTCCCGCTTGTGTTTGAGACGGGCCTCGGAGGCCGGGCCGAACGTCACGTCATCAGCGTGACCGCCGAGGGATCTAGGCAGTGTCCACGTCGCCGGGGTCTGCAAGGCCGTTGGTGAGCGCGCGTCGGGGCAGCTCTCGGCGTCGTCTTTCCCGTCGTCGTCATCAGCGAGCTTCTTGATAACAACCTGGAAGGTGTCGCCGCCCTTGTCCAGCGGATTGTGGAGCCTGTTTGTCCGTAGGCTTGTCAGTGAGAGATAGGAAGGAAGGGAGAGCAAGAGAGGCCCACGTACGCATCCTTGGCCTGGATGGTGAAGCCGGAAGGGCCGACGACGGCCCGCTCGAGCCCTTCGCCAAAGGCAACGCAGTAGGGGGCGCAAGCGACGGTCGGTACGGCCCTCACCAAGAACGGACTGCCGCTGATGTGCATGTGGCCCAGCAGCACGCTCACAAAGAACGGACCGACCTGTGGTGGGCAGCAAAAGCCGATAGCGCGCGCCGTGAATGGCTTCGTGAGCCAGCGCCTCCCCACATCCAGCACAGCGAGGTCGTGCGCCGGCGTACCTTGGTTTGGGTGTAGCGGGCCGTGTAGGTGCCGTCGTTGTTGTCGGTCACTGTGCCCTTCTCCGCTTTCCAGTCCATGTGCATGTTGGCCGCCTCCTCCTGCATGATGGCAAGACGTCGTGAGCTCATTACGCGAAAGGCAATCAAGCGATCACGAAACTCGACCATGAGAGCGCGGTGGGGACGGGAGGCGTGCCTGGCAACTGAGACGGACAATGAACCATTTGGAGCCGGTCCGGATGGGGCGACCGAACATGTCGCGCGCCTGAATGGTGAACGTGGCCTCGTTGTGGACCTCAACCCTGCGCAGGCCTTCGCCCTCGGCTGTACACTGGGTGGGAGCATAGGCTGCGCGACGTCGCACAATCAATCACAACGAACGGATGAACACGAGCACCATCGAGCCTTCAGGAAATGCAGCATAGGACGTACCAGGTTCGACGCGCAGGAAGTACGGTTCGCCAGAGCCCACAGGCTCATCACCGAGAGTAACGTGAATGGAATAACGACCAGCACGCAGTGGCACAAAGCTCACCTGTGTACGCACACAGAGAGGAGTCTGACGTCAGCACGACCAGTTCTGATGCAGCTATGTTGCTGTCATCCATAGCGGCCTGTGTGTGTCGTACCAAGTAAGAGCCCTCGTTGTTGCCCAGCAGGTGCACCGCTCGAATCCACTTGGACGAGCCGGACTTGGTGATCAGTGGCCTCACGGCGTCGCAGGCCGCACACACCGAGTTCTGCGCGCAGAGTACACAAGCCAAGAGATGAGCAAGCGCACACGAACAAACATCTCGCAGCTGAGGAGCTGCACAGTTGGAGTGAAGAGGAAGAGGAGGGGCGATAGTACCTTGTAGTTCATGAGCGTGCACTCCTCGCATATCCAGAACTCGTCGTTTTGAACATCGAGCCATTGCCTCTCCTCATCAGGGTCGATGTTGCTGAACCTGTTCAGCTGGAGCTCATCCTCCTCGTCGCTGTCCACGGCCGCCTCCTCGTCCGCCACGGTTTCCTTTTCCTTCTCCTTGCCCTTCTCCACCTCCTTGCCCATCTCCAGCTCCTTGCTCTTGTCCTCGGTATTGCTACTGCCGGTGTTCTCCTGCGCCTGGTCGGCAGCGGCAGCGTCGAGCGTGGTGACGGTGGTGGTGGTGGCGGTGGCATTCACCTCGACCGCGGGGAGGACACTCGCTTCGGCTGTGACGGCGCCCTCAGGTGACTGCACTGCGGTGGTCTTGTTGCTGTCGGCCGTTTGTTGCTTCCGCGCCTCGGCGGCTGTTAGCTTCGCTTCGGCCTCGCGTCTCTTGCGAGCTGACCTCTCGGCAGGCGTCTCCTCGAGGATCTGGACTTTGAAGTTGTCGCCTCCGCGCGCACACTTGAAGCCAAACTCGTCCTTGGCCTATTGGTTCCGAATCAAGACCCCACCCACGAGTTAGTGCGATCGGTGGTGGCGCCTGAACGTACTCTTCCGTGGGGTGGCGTACCTCAATCTTGAAGAACGCCGTCTCGCCCTCGTACGCTTTGGACGCGCCGGACCCCGTCACTGTGCAGTTCTTGGCGCAGGCCACTGAACAGTATGGCGGAGGCAAGTGGAACGGGAATAGAGTGAGCGCAAGTGAGCACCGGCGATTGCACCGTCATCCGCGCGAGCTTAGCCCTGTCTGGCGCGTACCGTTTTGCTTGAACTCCTGCAGAAGCTCCGGCGACAGGTCCTGGAATCCCTCCGTGCGTACGACGTGGTCCCTCTGTCAAAACGGCCACCGGGCGCGATGAGATGCATGTACGCACAAGACACCACAAACGTGTCTCGATCACAAGCGTACCTGCTTGAGCATGTAGTTCATGGCGATGGTGCGCAGGTGGTGCGTTTGATAGCGGTGCGCCATCTCTGTATGCACAGAGGCGGGTGTGAGGGCAAGGATTGCAGCGACAGATGACAACTCAAAGAGGGGCTCGAGCGCAACGAACCGAGAATGTAGGCAGCGTTGTCCTTGTAGATACCCTTCTCGACGTAACACTCGCACAGCTCCTGCAGATGCGTGAGCGCGTACTGGTTGGAGATCATCAGCAGCTCCACCACGTTGTCCTCGGTGATCTCGGGCAGGCCCGAATAGAGGTACTGGAGCAGAGCATTGAACGTTGGGAGGGAGAGGTCTTGCACGTCAATCACCTCAGCCTGTGCGAGGTGAGGTGTGGTCGGTCAGATTCTGATGTGAGTGAGATCGTCCAGGCGGGGAGGGAGCAGATGCAAACTTTACCTGTGACTCCTTCATGCCCGACGTGAACATGGCGCGGAAGTGCTCGCTACGACCGCAGAGAATCGCCTGTAGGCCGCGCAAGCGAGCGTCTTTTGTGAGTGAATGTGGGAGTGAGAGAGTGTAAGAGCTCAAACCTTGTGGGCCGGAATGAGCTCGCCTTCGACGGCGAACGTGACATCGGCGAATTGACGAGACTTGATGAAGCGCTGTAGGTCGTGGTGGAACGTGTACGTCGGCGTTGGTTCCTTTACCACCACCACCTCCGCCTCCTCCTTCTCCTCTTGATCCTCCTTCTTCTCTCTTTTTTCAAAGACCAGTGGCGCGCTCTTCATCTTATCCACTTCCTCGTTCATCTCCTCTTCCTTCGCCTTGACCTCTGCGGGCTCGACATCCGCACTGTCGCTCGGAGCCGTTGGCGCTTCGCTCTCTTTCGCCTTTCTCTCCGTCTCCTCGATCTCGGCCTCCCTCACCGATTGCTCCCCGAATGAGAATGAGGACCACCCACGCACTTGGGCCACCGCTTCGGGTGGTGTTCCCTTCTTCTCCTCTGGTGCAGGCTTTTCGTCCTCAGATTCATCTTCGTCCTCAAGCTCCGCTTTGTCCGAGACGTCGACCTGCTTCGTCTCGATGAATTGTCGGCCATCGCGCCGCCTGATCGACCGATCGGAAGCGGCGGTTGAGAGAGCCGCGCTGTGCGGCAACATGGCCTCGAGCGCCTCGGCGTCAGCGAGAGCGAGAAGCTTCAGGTTGTCCTCCTTCAGGATAAATCCCACGGCGGCGTCGCTAAGCGTCTTCCTGTAGTCGAGCACCCAGGGCTCGGGCTTGGCGAGCACTCTGTTCCAGTGCGCGAGCACGTTGTCGAGGCCCAGCACATCCCTGAAGAGCTCGACACATCTACGCATCGCCAGTACGCAAGACAAGAAGAAATGATTGCGATTAGCTCATCCAGTGGCCAGCGGCGCGAGTGCGCGGCGAGTGCGAAAACGATACCGGTCCTGCAAAACAGGGAAGTTGTAGTCCACGCCCACCTTGAGAAGGTTCAGAACCAGATCTGGTGAAGGGAGGAGAGGAGTCAATAGGAGAGACACTGTGACGGCCAAGAACGAGCGTTTGCACGTACCCACATCGATTCCCTGTCGCGTGGTGTCCGTGTACAGGAAGTGGAGGAACTCGGCCAGCGTGTTGGAATCCATCTCGTTGATGTAGATGTCTTTCCTGGCTGGATCAGCAGCGATGATGGAGGCCAACGCTGGGCACCGTGCCGCGAGCACCACCTGAGACATCCCAGTGGTGTTAAGAGAACTATCGCTCGCGCAATGGCACGCCACGCCGATAGACGGGATGGTGATCTCAGAGGCTGAGTCGGTACCTTGTGCGCCGGCATCGGCGGCTTGGCTGGCTCTTGCCCACAGTAAACGTCAATGTCGTAGAAATCCGAACCGCCGTGCAACAGCTTGCTCATGTCGCCTCTGAAGTGTGCGGCGCGCGTGAGGATCAGAGGGTCGTGACACAGAGTGTATGGCGAGAGACAGATCAAACGTACCTGAGCAGGGAGATGTTGGGATCCATGCCCACGACCACGATAGTGTGGTACCAGCCGCTGGACACATGCTGAACGCAGTGATTGACCAGCCCATCGACCAAGCGTGGAATCTCCTGGTCGACCAAGTCCCCGTGACCTGATCACAGCCGTGGCCTCTCAAGATGAGCCAACAGCGCTTTTGGGCAATAGGCCACCCGGCAAACGAGTGCGTGGTACAGCGAAGGGAAAGGTACCGAGCGCGCCAATGGAGCCACCGCCGAAAGTGTACACACGACCGGCTTCGGTTCGTACGGCGGTGTGGTAGGCGCCACATGATACCTCCACGACCCGCTTGCCCACCAGCGCAGAGACACGTCGCGGCTGCACCACGTTCTTTCGATCGCCGTGGCCTGTCCAGATAGTAGACGTGAGCTCACAATCTCAATCAAAAACGGGCGGCTGTTGGTGGGAGCAGCTGTGTGGCAACACGCACCCAGCTGGTCCCAGACAGAGGATCCCCAAGTGTAGAGCTCGCCCGAATCGGTCACGCAGCCCATGTGAAACGATCCACACGCCACAGCGATCACTTTGCGTCCCACCAGCGCTTCCACTCGCTCAGGTTCCTGTTAATGAGAGAATGGAGAGGAGGGCATGTGTTGATGAGTGCTGCATCGCTCCAAGTCTTGTTTTTGTGAAGCTTGTATCTCAGCCACACACAGAGCAGCAGAGTCGAAGCTTGGAGATGGAGATACCTGTTTGACGCTGATCGCGTGGCCCAGCGGACCGATGCCGCAGGTCCACAGCGCTCCATCGACAGTAACAGCAGCTGCACAGAGTCGCGCGGTTAATCGAACAAGAACAGCGAGGTCGGTGTGAGTGCATGGGATCCCGGAAACACGCACCAGAGTACATTTGGCCCACGGCGACGCTGACCACCGCTTCGCTACCAAAGTAGAGAGGCCGCCAAGTGGCGAGACTTGTGATGCTGTTGTCCATCGCCGACGCTGTCCAAACTATGCAAAGGTCACGTGAAGAGCATAAACAAGGCATAGAGGTCGTCAGTGATGAGCAAGAGCAATGGAGAGCGGAGCAATGAGTTCCATCGCCACCTTTGCCGTTTTCGAACAACACGAGCATGTGATCGTCGCAACAGGCAACCTGGGTGGTGAACGAGTGGAGCGAGGATCCATGGAGGCAGGCGTCAGCTGGTGCTCTCTGATGCGAGCGAAAAAGTGGAAAATGAATACCTGCTTGACCGGGGAAGAAGCTTCTGCCTCCTCACAGGGGAAGGGCAACGTGACCAAGTGGCCCTTGACGTAAACCCTGACCTGTGTGGCCCAACGTCAGAGAGTCAATCAGTCGCACGCAAGAACGTACACACACACACACACACACATACAACAGGAAGGACTCGAGGCCGCGAGAGAATCGAACGTACCTCGCCAGATTCGAGCAGCACTGCAGGGATCGTCTGTCCACACGACACCTGCTTGCACTTCTGCTTGGAAAGGCTCAACAGATCGCCGTGCCTTATCTTGTTATTCCACATGTGGCATTCGCCGTTGTCTGTATTACCGCGTGCACACTCACCCATCAGCCAAGGCTTACTCATCCACGCCACACGCCCGTGTGCACTCACACATTCAACTGATGCATGCATGCACGCACACAGACGCACACTCGGGCCGGTCAGTACGCACCGGAGATGGCCCAGGTTTGGTTCAGGCCAGCCGCTATCTGCTTCACCCGCCTCTTGCCAAAGAGCGTCTCCACCTGCGCGTGCGAGGAGCCAGCGGGCATGAGCGAAACTGCCAGAACGACGTCGTGGTCGTCGGGCAAGGGACGCGCTGTGTGGGTGCAGTTTCACGTACCAACTCGGGCGAGCTCCGCGGTGTGCCATGCGCGCCTAATTGGTGAACAAGAAATAATTCATTATTATTCATTTATCATTTACTTATTTTACTTATTTATTTATTTATTTTGCAAGAATGCTTTGCCCCACGCAGTTGGTGGAGGGGAGGGGGGCGAGGTAGGGGGGTACCTTCGGTGTTGCCAAAGCAAAAAACTTGCGAAATCTCTGCAGCCATTGGTCGTGAGAATGTAAAGCGGAATTCGGGGGGGGGGATGAATGGACAAACATAATTCGAGGGGCAGCACGTTTCGTACCCATCCCCCTAGAAGAGAAGATCAGACGCCGTCAGCTGTGCTGCCACGAGACAAGCCCGCGTTGGTTGCTTGGTATGCAGACTGTTTTCTTTTTGGCCATTTCCTTGGCGCACGGCTTCCGCGAAATTTTTGCTGTACTGATGATTGGTGAATTACAATATTAAATTTTAACGAATTTGATTAGCTCCAACATCCATCCAATGCTTTCCACTTGACCACTGCAAGGTCTGCTGTCAAGTGCAATAAAAGTTGATGTTATGTGATCTTGTCTTGAGAAGAAAAGTTTGGGAAAAGACGCATATTCGGCGGAAGCTCTTGCCCAATGGCAACGCTGCGATCCGCACAGGTGGGCATTGGTCAATCGACGCGTAATTTGCTGCGGGGCGCATAACTTTGGGTCCACGGTTTGGCCAACACAACAAGCTCTCGGTCGGTGTTTGTACTTTCTTGCGGCTCGCAAGCACCTGCCTGCACATCTTGATTACAGCCAATCTGCAACCTCTGCAGCCCTAGGGAAAGATCGATCGATTTTTATTTGGACGATTCGACAAAAGATGGCTCGTCTCGGCACGATCGCAGTGGCGGTCGCGATCCTGATGATCCTGATGGTCGGCGGAGCCTGGGGCGACGTCTACATGCTCTCTCCGCGCGGCTGCAACAACCGCCTCAACGAGGAGAGCGTCAATCGTAACAACAATAACCGCATGTGCGATACTCAGGTGCCAATTCCCCCCCCCCCCCACACCATTTGATATATCATCATTTTGCTGCGCTACTATGCGATGCCTCTCGCTGAGCAAGAGCTTGCTGCTCGCAAACGCATCCAAAATTTGTTGCATCGAGTAGCGACTCAATGACTGGTGAATTAATTAATCATCATCCCCCCCTTTCAATTCCCCTCTGGATGCATTCGCATCACGTGCAGAACAACGGCAAGGGCGGTTATGCGTGGGGACCCAAGATGTACTACTACGCCGGTTCGCAGTTGATGGTGGAGTGGACCAACCAGCACGGCTGTGGTCCGGACAGCAAGCAGCGCAACGTGCACTGCGAGCTCGTCCTCCAGTACACTTGCGGCGACCAGATCCGCGATGGCCTCACCACCGGTACGGCCTTGACCCTTTGTGGCCCGTCAGTGCATCGCCACTACATGTCTTGTGTGATGATGAAGCATGCGGGGGTTGTACCTCACCACGTTCATCGTGCGTGTGCGTGTGTGATGCATGCGCATTGCAGAGTCGATCCCGGATGACGCCAACACGTACAACGAGAAGGCCGCGGACACGCTGAACAACAACGGCAAGCAGGCCTACAAGTACGGCATGCACGAGTCCTACGCCTACTACCAGGAGTGCAAGACCCGTGAGCGCAACAGGGGCCTGTTCCTGGCTGATCAGAAGCCCGGCCCTGCCGCGCGCAACACCCGCCAGAACCCCAACGGCGGCCGCAGCGGATTCGAGTGTCCCGAGGAGCGCGACTACTACCCCTACTGGCACCCGACGCCGTGGAAGGACATCGCCGTCCTCACGTCGGACCTGTCGCGGTGCGACTACTACAAGGAGAACTCGGAGAACAGCCGCGGTCGTGGCTACTGCTCCAACCCCAAGCTCAACAACGAGCGTCAGTGCGTGGCCAACAACGGCACCTGGATGACCGCTCCCTCCCACGGCGGAGACATCGACTGCCGCGAGGCGCCGCTGTCGCGCGACAACCACCTCGGCAACACGCCCACCGGTTGGGCCTCGTCGTACAACTGGACCATCCCGAACGACCCCAACGAGAACTGCGTCCTGCGTCTGCGTTACAACATCTCCGTGGGCGACTACGACGGGTGGAACACGTACAGCGATCAGAACGAGGACAAGACCAAGGGCATCAAGAGCCCCATCAAGAACAACCCCACTGGTACCTAAACTTGCAAGTTTGTCCCCACTGTGTGTCCCTGGCGTCCATGACTGACGCGAGCTGTCATGTGCAGTGCAATTCGAGACTGAGGACACGCCGGTGATCAAGGCCAGGAACCTCACGCTTGCGCTCAACACCGCTCAGACCGGCAGGACGTTCCAGGACCGAAGCTACACCTTCTCCATCCGCAGCCGTCCCTCGAGCATCGGCCCCATGGACAAGATCTTCAACTTGAACGTCAGGTGAGCCGAGTCCTCCTCACTCTGTGCCAACGCGCGATGTCCCTTGACGTGCGAGTGTGCGTGCGCACCGCGCGGCAGCTGAGCTGACATATTGTCAATGACCTGCACCGCAACACAGGGGTAAGCGTGGTAATATCGTGCAGACGTACCCGTGTGTGGAGTACGACTTTGTGCCGACAACGCTCAACGTGCGGCCCAATGACCACATCCACGTCCAGTGGACCGGCAGCATCTACAACCCCAAGAACAACGACGGCGAGGGCACCTACGGCGTGGACGCCTCCAACATCGTGCAGGTGGACAGCTCGGACGAAAACATCCCTCTGAGCTACTCGGACCCGGGACACTTCTTTGGCGAGGACGCGCGCATGGCGCTCGCCCACCTCAACCAGAAGGGCTGCGAGACTCTGGCCCAGCTCAGGGCTCGCCTGGGGGACGACCAGAACGCCATCAATCGCGATCCCAAGAACTGCGCCAAGCTCAACGCCGCCAGCACCTACCAGGACCACGGCCTTCACAAGGTCGGCGCCTCCCAGACTGGTACGTGATCGATCCTCGGCTTGGAGAAGACAGAGTGCAGAGCCTGCAAACTTCGCAACTGACCATCTCGCGATGCAGGCGTCTACATGTTCATCAGCACGAGGAACAACAACTTCAGTAACAGAAGTCAGAAGATGACGATCATTTCGGTGCCCTTCCTCCCCGTCTGGGCCATCGTCCTCGTCGTCCTCGCCGGCACGGCCTGTCTCGCCTCGATCGGTCTCTCGTGGTTCGCCCTCTGGGTCCGGTATCACCCCGACTCGCGGGCCGCCGGCGTGTGGAACAGGATGTCCGTCAACTAATGACCGCCGAGAGAGAGGACACATCTCTTCCTCTTCCCCGTCGATCCTCTTCAACGCACCCCGATGGCAAAGCTCTTCAAGTGTTGTGTGCTGAACCACCTCTCCTGTCTGTTATTTAAATGTACTCTTTCTCTCCTACTCGCCTTGTCCTTCTCTAGATTGTTGGCTTGCTGCTCCATACCAGGTCTGGCAGCGGTGGTCGTTCCCAGCTTGGGCAGCTCGTCGAACCCTCCCGGCCTTCTTTCCGGGTCGACCGCAACGCGAGGGTAGCCACGACTTGTTGATGTAGCCGCTTGCCCATCACGGTCTCCCAGTGGTCGGTGCTGAAGATCAGTACCGATCTGGACCCAGACGACAAAAAGTAAAACTTGCAATTTCGGCGGACCTGACCAATCAGCTGATTTGCAACTTCGCCGGGTTTTATGGTCCAAGCATGTACAGAGAGAATTATGGGAACAGCATTGTATTCATTTTATGTGGCACTACATAGCTCGGGTACAGTGGCTGATCACCAGATGATGATTATGATGGTTGGTTATACAGCTGTGCGCGACCTTAGAAGAGGCGAGCCACGGCCTCGACGAGGAAGCTGTTGAGGGCGTTGGCGGAGGACGGATCGGACGAAGGCGCAGGCGACCTCGCGGGCGACCTGGAGACCGACGGAGAAGGAGACGAACCGAACGAGGGCGAGGCGCTAGCGGACGTCGAGGGGCTCGGGGAGGAGCCGAACGAAGGCGAGGCAGAGGGCGACGGGCTAGCGGACGCTCCGGTCGAGGGCGAGGGTGTGAGGGAAGGGCTCGCGGACGGAGAGAAAACGGGCGACGCAGAGGCCGAGGGCGACGTCGAAGGGGTCTGGGTCTGACCGTAGACGGACCAGGTCACGGCGAGGAGGACCACGAGTTGCAGCAGAACAGTCGAGTTGAAGGTGGAGCGGGCCATGGTGTTGGTAAGCGGTGAGTGTTGTAGAGAGAGCGAGTTACTGTTGCTGCTGGTGAAGACGGTGAGTGCAATGAGTCCTGGCCTCTGAGCTTTTATGAGGGACTTCAACCAATAGGAGTCACAGATGACACTCCTTGCGTCCAAGAAGGAAGGTCGACAAGCTTAGTTGCAGGAGTCCCAGTCCGATCGTCTAACGCCCTCCACATGGTCGCCCGCACCGATGTGACACCAACAAGTCGGCCTTGCGCGGTGGACTCCGGAGAGTCGAGGCGTCTCACCTCGGCGTATAGCCGCCCCAAGGCGCATGCCACGCTACCGGTGCCCCGTGCTGATGGTCAGCATTCAAGTCGTGCTCCTCATGGCCGCACGAGTTCGAGTTTGTATCTTCCGTATCTCAAGCAACGAGGGGAATCAATCGCTTCAAACAAACGCCATCGCCTATCCGGACATTTTGGCTTTCTGTTATTTTTGAGTTTGGAAAGAAATGGCAAAGATAACCGAATTTCCTGGTCTCTTTCCTCAGAAGAAGCCGAAACTTTTCCGGGCGCGCAGAAATGGCTTGCGGAAGCGGCGCAAACACAAACCACAAAATCACGCAACGCGAGCAGCATCGCGGCCACCACTACGCTCAACACACCCACACACCACCATGACACACACAATGAATCTGACGATCATCTTCGACGCCCACGATCCCGAGAAGACGAGGCAGGTACTCCACCATGCGTTCTACGCCATGAAGCGCACGCCGAGCGCGGGAAAGAGGATTCAGGGGCCGCGACGGAGCATCAAGCGGGCTTCGAGGCCGCTCCCGTCAACGACGATGAAGAACAGCCGCCAGCAGCAGGATCAAGCCAAAAGGATGCGTAAGTATCGACAGAAGAAGGGGTTGCATCTTCAGCATGATTCCAATCATGCTGACCTTGAGTGGTCCTTTGTTGATCAGCAGATTGATCGACCCAGTACTCCCTTTCAGCGATACCCGAGCAGCAGCAGCTGCGTAGAGCAGAGTGCTCCCCGCGGGTGCTGGATGGAGGAAGGTCTCCATCTTCGCTCACAGCTCGAGCGCGAGCTGATAGTCGATCCTTACGGTACCAACCAGGGTTCGCCCAACCTGCTGTGCTTCTCCCACCCCAGCTACGCTGCCGCTTCGCTGCCATCGATGCAGCACGACCAGGCCGCGCCAAGCCCTTCGATGACTGCCGCCGCCGCACCGCTTGAGCGATTACCGTACCGCCACCACCAGCACGATCACCAGATGGATGCCGAGCCGCTGGTGTTCGACGAGGACTGGGTGTGGGCTGCGCACGACGAGGACGGATCGTCCTCTTCTCTCACGCCAGCCGCCTCTGTCCTCTGTCCCCTTGTGTAACCTTTCAAAATTTCCAAACAAAAAGAAAACTATTTGAATGCAAGGAATGTCCACATGAACCATCCGGACCAATCAAGAATTGGAACCAGCCGGTGCATTTTTATTTCTATTTTTTTGGCGAGCAGAGAGCACAAGGCCAAAAGTTGCACACAGGCACTGAGGAAGGGATGAGCGCGTACCTGCTGCGTTTGTTGGGGATGGGCCGGGCGCTGGTGGATGCGTGCGATGCGGCGCTCTTGGCCATTACGGGTGGTGGCACTCGTCGCTTCACGCGGGGGCTGGGCCTCGTCTTTGCTCTGTCGTCTGCCACCGTCGCCGCCTTTCTGGCTGCCTTCCTGCGCCGTCGTTACCTCCTCACCGTACAGTGCCCCCCCCCCCTCTCCTGCACCACGCATCCATCGTTGATTGCCTCAGTCCCACCCCTTTTTGTATTCTTTTTTATTATTCAGATATCGTATTTAGTGTATATTAATGAATTAAAATTGTTTTGTGCCAGCAGGCGGGACTGGAGACCGTGGCGCCGCCGCGTCGTCGCTTCGATTTTGTGGTGGTGGGCGGTGGCAGCGCCGGGTGCGTGCTGGCCTCTCGCCTGTCAGAGGACCCCAAGGTCAGCGTCCTCCTGCTCGAAGCCGGCCAAGGTACCGATCGCGCTCTCCACGCCGTCGTGCTCCTTCGATCCAGCGCGCGCGTTGTGCCGCAGCGATCTCTAACCGTGATCCTGTGTATCGTGTCGTGTCGTGTGCGGTGCGAACAGAGGAGTCGTTCAACTCGAGCATCCCCGTGCCGATTGCGGCCATTCAGCTGCAGAAGACGCCCGTGGACTGGGCCTTCCAGAGCGAGGCGCACCATGCCACCGACGGACGCGTCCACGTCTGGCCTCGCGGCAAAGTGTACGGCCATTCGCTTCCTCTCGTGCTGCTCCGGTCGTGTGATCGTCTGTTCACTCTCGCTGCGTGCAACCTGCACAGGATGGGAGGCTGCAGCTCCTTGAACTGGATGCTGTACGTACGCGGCAATCCTGGTGGTACAGATCCTGCCTCCCTCCCTCCCTCACTCACTAGCGACCATCCACCCGGTAACAGAGATGGCTCATTCATCCTCTCTTTCTCTCTCTCTCTCTGTGTGTCGTGTGAGAAGACTACGACCTGTGGGCCAACGAGTTTGGTTGTACGGGCTGGTCGTACGAAGAGGTGCTGCCCTACTTCCGCAAGTCCGAGCACAGGGTCATCGAGCCGTGGCACACGACCGCCACCAACGAGGCCAAGTACCGCGGGAGCGGGGGACCGCTCGTGGTGAGCGATGTGCTGGCACCCAACACGATCACCAGGTGCCTAACATGCCCCTGACCGGAGCTAAAACCAAGCGCCATTCAGTCACTTACTCACCCGCATGCACGCACAGCACCTTCATTGCTGCTGCACAGAGCATCGGCATTCCCTACAACCCGGATCTCAATGGCGGCCACCAGCTGGGTGTTGGCCACGCCCAATTGACAATCGGTAAGTACCTTGACCACTCTCACCTTCTAGAGGAGAATCTGCGCTTACGCAGTGCAACGCAACAGACAACGGGCGTCGGTGCACCACCTCGTACGCGTACCTCAAGCCCGAGGTGAGGAAGCGACCCAACCTGACCGTCCTGGTTGGCGCTCACGCCACACGGGTCCTATTCGACATCGATCGCACCCGTGCAGTCGGTATGCTCTCATCCCGCAGTATCGATAGCCGGCCCTTTGGCACTGCCTCTAACGGCTGCTGCGTGTGCGCGCGAGATGGTGTGATCAGGCGTCGAGTACAAGCTGCACAGCGAAGACTACAAGAGGTTCCACACTGCCTACGCCGCCAAGGACGTG
>CDFA01025720.1:5667-182967 GCA_000826305.1 Acanthamoeba healyi | reverse complement strand
GCATAAATATATCAAATATGCACAGCTTTGCGAACAGAGAAATTTGGGAAAAACGGTTTTCCACAGCGTTAGATTTCTATTTTTTGATGGACAATGGACGCACGTCCCATTGATTCATCCAATCAAGTTGGCTCTACCACCCAGCACGCAAGCACTGAATTATCTTCAGCGTGCTGGGACAACGCCCGTCGCCTCTGGGTACATTTCTTTGCATTTCACGAATCTCGGAGGGCCCCCCTCTAAGATTTTCCGTAATCAAAAAATCTAGCGTGTAGCGCACCTTTGTCGTCCCCCTTCCATCAACTTTGCCCCCGCGAGTCAGCACCTTGATCGCCAATAAAAAAGATGCAAGATCAAGCCTGAAAAAATTTGAAACTTGCACAATTCTTTTTCCGGTTCTCTCTTGCAAATATTTATCATATTTGTGCGGGACACAGGGCAGAGCAGAGGGAACTGGCCCCTTAAGTTTGCACGTTTATTTTTTCGGCTGTGTTTATGGCTGTGCAACAACAAGTGCAAACACGCGAGGCTTACCCCATGGACGGCTACACCGAAGAGGAGATTGCCCAGGCTCGCCAGGCCAAGCGACGCGACCTTCAAGCAGGTTAGTAATACATCAATTGATTTATTTTAACTTGTTTTAAATTTTTCTTAATGTGTACCGTCAGCCATGGCTCGACCGCGAGCGACTCCTCCTGGCCCGGGTGAGCGCGAGCGCGAGCTGGCCGTAAGGCGTGCGGCCCTAGTTGCGACGTTGGCGCAGGCGCCAGGCAGCGACGGAGGCGACGCCGCCACACGGCTGAGGGTGCTCGACCTGATCAGCGACTACTGCACGGATCAGTCCCACGAGAAGGACCACTTCCAGCGCACGCTGGAGCTGTGCTCCGCCGACGCCGCCGTGCGCGCCCAGCTCGAGCGCAGCTTCATCGATTTCTACGAATGGACCCGCGCCCAGAGTCCCTCCACGTCGTCGTCGGTCCCGTTCAGCGTCATCGCCCGCTTCTTTGCTCGCCTGCTGGCCGAGCGGGTCGCCACCGACGCCGCCTCCGCCTCGGATCGGTCGCCCACCATCGGTGCTGGTGGCATCTCGTGGAGCGTGCTGTCGTGCATCCGGCAGAGCGCGTGCCAACAGCCTACGGCCTACTCGTTCGTGCAGATGCTGATGATGTCTCTCCTGTTCGACTTCATGTCGCCCGAGAAGCTCGAGCGGTTGGTGGAGGACGATCTGCCAGAGGTCGCGCCCCACATCGAAGGGATCTTGCCCACCGACCCTGCGACGCCTCTCGAGGATTTTAATTCCGCCATCGAGATGTTTGGCAGCTTCAACCGCGGCCTCGCTCTGCGCCTCAGGCGGGCCATGGAACGCGCCGAGGCCTCGACGTCGTCCCTGACGACGATCAGCACAGAGGAGTCGGCGGCACCAGAAGGAGGCGGCAGCTCGTCTCGCGCCGAAGAATAGACTGGTATGCACATATTGTGAGATCTGCAGCAGAGGATTCTCGCCCACCAACCAGCAGTGAGTGACAAAGAACACGCACACCTTCATCTCAACACCCGCCCCTTCCCACCCTGTCCGTGAAACGTTGCCCATTTGCCGATCATCGAGTTGCACAACACCACAGTTTTGCAGGTTGGGTTCCGTTTTGCAGCCACCAGTTGTTGGCGCCTTTAACTCCGACACGCAACTTCAAGAAGAAAGTTACCGCAGTGGTTGTAGCTTCATTCTCCGACTTGCCCACAAACAACGGCAGACCCCCCCCCAAGCCCTTCCTGAAGATCTCACACCCGACATGAAGCTTGCCCTGTACCTACTGCTGGCTGTCTCCGTCTTAGACGCTGGGGCTCTGTGGCCGTGGCCAGCGCCTTTCGCTTTTCGTTTCGTACAAGGCGGCGAGGTGCGATGCGCATGATCTTACCTGTGGAGATCGGATTGTGATGAACGTAGTGCAGGATGTACGAGATGCACCAGTACTTTGACAGGCAAGGCGGACAGACCGTCTGCATCCCCGACTACAGCGTCGAGTACCCAGTGAATTCGCGCCGCACACCATCTCGACAGGACCATCTTCCTGGGCGAGTTTGGCATCAACGACTCTGACCTGTGCCTCCCTCTGCTCAACCGCCTCATGACCTACCTCACCGTACGCCTCCTTCACCGCTCTCGCTCTCGCCGATCGCCGAGTCGCGCGCCATCTCACACGGTGCGTGCGTGCGTGAATGCAGAACAACACGGACGTGTGGCAGGGCTGGACGTGGTGGGCCGCCGGTCCCGCGTGGGAGGACGACAAGATGCCCTACGTCATCGAGCCCAAGCCCGACCTGACCGACCGCAACAGGCTCATGGGCATCCTCAAGAAGTACTTCCCCAAGGGCGCCGTCTCTGCCACCCCGTCGCGCTCGCCCAAGGCGTCGGCCTCGCCTTCGCGCAAGCCCTGATGATCGACATCGATACCGACATCGACGTCCCTCCTCCCGTGCAGCCCACCATCATGTGCGTGTGCGTGCGTGTGTGTCACGACCACATCCTGGATGGCTTCAAGCTGATGTGATTGATCGCGTTGAATGCAATGCAACGTGTGTGTACAACAGTGAACTCGTCTCGCCCCTGTGTCACTAGAACTTACCACGGGTGAGTAGCTGCTCCTCCTCCCACCGACGAATGCGCTCGTTCTGGAGCTCTCGTCGCTGGTTGAACCCTCTGTGCGCGCAGATGATGGTGATGATCGACGACGGATCGTGTGGTCACGTTTAGCAGAGAGACAGGAGAGAGGCAGGGGGAAGGGGCTGGTTGCGTGCCTGCCGATGAGCCAGGCGCCGTGGCCGAGGAAGAAGGCGATCATGGACCCAAACGCCACGTCCCTGATCTTGGGGTACGGACGCAGAGCGATGCGCACTGTGGTCATCGATTTAGTGAGTTTTTTTATTAATAATATTAATATTAATATATTTTATTTTATTATTTTAACCACAAAATTCTATTCAAAGCTTTAACGAAAAAAAAGATCCGATTTTTAAATCTAATCTAAGAATGGAATTTAAAATCGCAAAAGATTTAGAAAATGGAGGTTGTAAGGAAGGGGGTTGGGGGGTACCGAGGGGCAGAAGGGGCGCGCCGAGGAGTGGCGTCATGTAAAGCCAGTTGATGCCGCCCTCTTCCGTTTGCGGCTGTGGCACGATGTTCCTGTGTTCATCGTCCACCGCCTGACCATGCTGCTGTTGCGACATCTCTGTGTTGTTTGTCTGATGCTCTCCCCTCTCACTCTCCAAGTTGCTCTTACGTTGAAGACGATGAGATCAGAACACTTCAAGGCTTGCCGTTGCGTTTGGATGAACGGACGTTCGCCAAGCTGGCTGGCCGGAACCTGAACTGCCCGTAAGTCCGAACTACCCCCGAAAGGGATGCCGGCGTGCGGGTCTCTCCCCAACACTTCATCGACATCCCCTCCTTCTTCCCCACTCGCGCCTCCCTTTGATGTGTCATCACTTGCTGCTGGTGATGAAGAAGAAGAAGAGGACAAGAACAAGGGCAAGGATAAAGGAGAGAGGAGAGGAAAGGGATAAAGGTGCGAGTGTAGGTAAGATGATGATGGAGTTTTTAATCGTAGTAACGAAGAAGCCGTCGTACACAAGTGCCGACTCTCTGTGTGCCCGCGTGGGCGAGCCGATGCTTTGTACAAGTAGTTGGCGCCGCCGGTTGCAGTCTCGAGAGGGGAAGAGATGATGAAGATGATGAAGAGGAGGAGGTAGTCGAAAATGAGAGAGAGGATGAAGAGAGCATAAGATGGAAAGAGAAGAGAGTGGTGTAGGTATGAACAAAAAAAGGGAAGAGAATGACGAAGAAGAAGAAGACGATGATGATGAAGACCAGTGTTTACGACCTGGGGCTGGTGGAGCGGCAGGCCTGGATGTCCCAGATCTTCTTGGCGTACTTGTGGATGGTACGATCGGAGGAGAAGGCGGCGGTGCCGGCGGTGGACATGATGGACATGCGGAGCCACTTCTTCTTGTCCTTCCAGACCTCGTCGACCTCGGCCTGAGCGCGGAGGTAGTCCTGGAAGTCGTGGGAGAGGAGATAGCGATCGCGGCCGTCCTGGAGCGAGAAGATGAGGGGCTCGAAGGTCTTGGCGTCGCCAAAGATGCCGAGGCCGATCATGCGGAGCACCTCGGCGAAGCGCTTGTCCATCTTGAGGGAGCCGTCCCTGAGCTTGGCCTTGAGGCCGTCGATCTCCTCGGCGCGGGCGCCAAAGATGAACATGTTGTCCTCACCGATGTGCTCGCGGATCTCGATGTTGGCGCCGTCGAGGGTGCCGATGATGAGGGCGCCGTTCATGGCGAACTTCATGTTGCCGGTGCCAGAGGCCTCGGTACCGGCGGTGGAGATCTGCTGCGAGAGATCGGTACCGGGGATGATGATCTCGGCCTGGCTCACGCTGTAGTTGGGGATGAACACGACCTTGAGGAGGTCGCCGATCTCGGGGTCGTTGTTGACGACGTTGGCCACGTTGTTGGAGAGCTTGATGATGAGCTTGGCCATGAAGTAGCCGGGCGCGGCCTTGCCGGCGAACATCACCACGCGCGGCACGACCGTGCGCCTCTCCTCGGGCTCCATGCGCTTGATGGTGCGGTAGCGGTCGATGACGCAGAGGATGTTGAGCAGCTGGCGCTTGTACTCGTGGATGCGCTTGATCTGCACGTCGTAGATGGCGTCGAGCGAGATCTCGATGCCGAGCACCTTCTGGATGTGCTTCTGGAGGCGCATCTTGTTGATGCGCTTGACCTCGAGCCACTTGCGCTGGAACTCGGCGTCATCGGCGAACGCGCGCAGCTTCTCGACCGGGCGCATGTCCAGGGTCCAGCTGTCGTCCTTGATGGTGTCAGTGATGAGGCGGGTGAGGGACGGGTTGGACTGCACGATCCAGCGGCGCGGAGTGACGCCGTTGGTCTTGTTCTGGAACTTGCCGGGCCAGACGTCGTAGAAGTCGGGGAAGACGAGGGTCTTGACGAGCTCGGAGTGGATGGCGGCGACACCGTTGACGGCGTGCGAACCGACGATAGCGAGGTTGGCCATGCGCACCATCTTCTCGGGACCCTCGCGGATGACGGAGAGGCGGCTGATCTTGTCCATGTCAGTGCCGAAGCGGGAGTGGATCTTCTCGAGGAACTGGTAGTTGATGTCGTAGATGATCTGGAGGTGACGGGGCAGGAGGCGCTCAACGAGCCACACGGGCCACTCCTCGAGGGCCTCGGGGAGCACGGTGTGGTTGGTGTAGCCAAAGGTGCGCTTGGAGATCTTCCAGGCCTGCTTCCACTCGAGGCCCTCCTCGTCGACGAGCAGACGGATGAGCTCGGGGATGCCGAGGGTCGGGTGGGTGTCGTTGAGCTGGATGGCGACCTCATCCGAGAACTGACGGAAGTGGTCGACCTTCTGCTTCATCGACAGCTGCGCGTAGAGCTCGAGGTTCTTGCCAAAGTGGCGGCGCTTGAAGCGGTTGAGGATGTCCTGGAGCGTGGCCGACACGAAGAGGAACTGCTGCTTGAGGCGCAGCTCCTTGCCGTTGTAGTGGTGATCGTTGGGGTAGAGCACGGAGGTGATGGTCTCCGTCCTGACCTTGTTCTCGAAGGCGCGGCCGTACTCGCCGGCGTTGAACGCCGCCAGGTCCATCTCGTGCGCGGTCTTGGCGCTCCACAGACGGATGGAGAGCGTGTTGTTGGTGCGGTAGCCGGGCACCAGGTTGTCGTAGGCCTGGGCCATCACGACCTCGCCGCCGGTCCACTTGTACTTCTTGTAGCCCACCTGGATGACCTCACCGTAGAAGCGCACCGGGTAGACGACGTCCTTGCGCTCGACCTCCCACGGGTAGCCGTTGCCGCCGGTGAGCCAAGTGTCGGCGGTCTCCACCTGGTAGCCGTCGACGACCTTCTGCGTGAAGATGCCGTAGGTGTAGCGGAGGCCGTAGCCCCACGCGGGGTAGTTGAGCGTGGCGAGCGAGTCCATGAAGCACGCGGCGAGACGGCCAAGACCGCCGTTACCGAGGCCGGCGTCGCACTCCTCCTCGTAGAGGTCCTCGAGCTTGTAGCCCAGGCGCTTCATGGCCTGCGCGTACTCGGACAGCAGCTCGAGGTTGCTGATGGTGTTCTGCATCGAGCGACCGATCAGGAACTCGAGCGAGAGGTAGGAAGTCTCCTTCACTCCCTGCTCTTCAAAGTGCTTGTGCGTCGCGTGGAAGCGCTCAAGCAGCTTGTCGCGCAGGCTGCACACAGCGAGCGAGAGCGGGTTAGTTACTTACACCATGGTGGGTGGTGAGAAGGAGGAGGCCAGCGTACACAAGGGTGAGAGCGCGGTAGACCACGGCATTGGAGATCTTCTCCGGGTTCTGAGGCGGGATGGCGATGGTGTTCTTCACATGCCTCACAAAGTCAGCCAGCAACTCCTCCTGTTGGGCTGTCGGGACAAACAGACGCACACAAAGAGTGAGTCGCGCGCGTCAGAACTCGTGGCCAACCAAACCCCGCCAAAAATGAAATTTCCAATGATTTTCCTTATATTCTCAAAGTATTTCCTGCTGCTTTAGGTAATTTTTGACGGTTGCAGACTCCGCGCCTCGTGTTCGCGTACCTCCATTTCAAAAACGCGTAACATGTTCGTTATTTTTACTAAACTAAAATTAAAATTTTTTCTATCCGACGCCGGCGAGGCGAATAAAACAAAAGAATTAACTAAATTGTTTATTTAGTAGGTTATTTATTTTAGTTTTTATTATATTTTTGTTGGTTTTATTATATTTTTGGAGGGGGAAGATGATGAGCGGGGAAGTGAGAGCGTACCGACATCGTCGGCGGTGGGTTCGGCGGTAGCGGCGGCGGCCGACTTGGTGCGGTTGGTCGGGGCGGTGAGAAGCTTCCAGATGTTCTGCTTCTGCTCCTCGAGGAGGACCTGGTCCTGCTGCTCGTCCTGGTACTTGTTGTGCTGCATCATCGAAGTGGCCATGGCTTTGGTTGTAGTTGGTAGAAGAAGTGGAGGGAGTCCCGGAGGAGTGGAAGGGGATCGGAGAGGTAGGAGTGGAGTGGAGAGAGATGAAAGCCCAAGGGTAGAGCAGAGGGAAGAAGAAGAAGAAAAGAGGAAAAAAATATGAAGAGAGTTGTGTGTTCTTTTCTTGGGCGCTGGGCCTTGGGGGGGCTATGGAAATAGCTGGAGAGAGTGCTTTGTGTGCGTGCGTCTAGCTGCTTGCTGTTGTGTGTGTAGAAGTGGTCTGGTAGGCGACGTGCAGGTTTTATGGCGCGCCCTTGGCCGGAGAAAGCGGGCCGGGGAAAGGGCGGACTTGCGGGGAACGAAGGCGAAATCTCATCGAGTCAATCGAATTTCGCGGCTCGACCAGTCAGATGGTCGGCAACCGAGGAAAACTCTGGCGGTCGGCCAGCGCGTTGGAGTGCGCCTGCCCGTCGTGCTGACGACGTGAACAGCGCCATCGTACCGTGCGCAGGGTTGGTGCGTTGGTTTCCGCGCCACCTTTCCTCGTCTTCTGCGCTTGGCGAGGACTAGGCCCAGGCCTATGATTGCACCAACCCCAAAGGGTGGGATCTAGGTGGCCTTTCTGACCAGGCACTCAATTCGAGAACGGTCTCGTGCAGACCGATCAGGCTGGAGGTCACAAGTGAGTGCGCCATGGCAGGCACAGTCCTCGCCAGGCCCCGCTTGCGCCTGGACTCGGAGGCAAGCAACCGGAGTCCCAAGCAAGAAGCCTCGAGGGCGTCTTGCTGTCATGACAGCACATAGACCATCAAATTTAATGTTTCTTGCATGGTTGGCATACCTTGTTGTCCAACATCTTCGCTACTACCCAATCGGAGTCTACCAAGGTCCATGGAAACGGCGTACCAATAGGAGTTGGTTGATCCAGATAAGATCATCAAAAATTCAGATCACCAACCTGCATTCTTCAAGTATTCAACACATCGTGTTTCACATTCCAAGATCGATACCCCGCAGAAGACCAGGCCGGGTCTCTTCGCCAACCTGAGGAAACTTCCTCTGCTCTCTTCCCTTCATCTCCGTTTCTTCGGGGCCCTGGCGCAGGCAGCTGCGGGCGAGGTAGCGGCACGCGCACCAACAACAGGTGACCCAGCCAAAGTGACCACAGAGACACAGCAACCACGCCTGCCGTGACAAAAAAACAGCAAGTTGCAAGTAAAACACACTAGGAAGCAAACCAGGAAATCTCCCAACTCTCACACAACCCACACACACTCACACACACAAAAACAACAATCCCCCACATCAACCCTAATACAAGTACTGCCTGATACCCCCGGGTCAAGCCGGAGCTATTCCCTTTTGGCCAGGTACTTCCCCCCCNNACCGTGCCCTTTGCCTTCTTCTCCATCTTTCAACCATCTCTTGTAGATATCGATTGTAGAAGGGGGGAAAAAAAAAACTCATCATGACTGTCGTCTGCAGGCGTGGGTACAACTAGACCAGAGAGAGAGAGAGAGAGAGAAAGGAGTCGGAGATGTACAGCGATAGGGAGCAGAGCATGCAGGAGCTGTTCGGCGGAAGGGTCGTCGTCAATCCGCGGGCCGCGGCGCACCGAGGCCTCCTCGACGACGATGACGACGACGACCAAGGCTGGGGCCTCAACATCAACGACCGCGGACGACACGGAGGCGACTACGACGATGAGAAAGACCTCGACGACGCCCTCCTCCTCAACTCGTCGCAGCGGCGGCGATGGTACTCCCGAGCCTGGGAATGTGTCCGATCTCACTGGCGACCTCAGGTACGCATGCGATGGCCATACGCGTCCGTGCGCATCGTGTGAGTGCCGTTCCGTGTGTGCGTGCGCGAGATGAGGGCTCACTCTTCACGCGTGTGCGTGCGTGATCAAGGTGCTGGCCGTTTTGTTCATTCTCTTCCTGGCCGAGGCGGCGCGAGGCATCGTGCTCCCCACGATCTCCACCTATGTGGAGAAAGTACGTGGCTGCCCACAACCTCACACGAATCTGATTGTACGTTATGGCTTTGTGCTCACCAAACACGCTCCTCCGTGTGCATAGGTGGGCGGTGACAAGTCGCAGCTGGGCTTGGCCATTTCTCTCTTCTCTGTCGGTCGATTGGTGGGCGCTCCCGTGCTTGGTTGGTGGTACGTCTCTCCTGCATGCCTCGTTCCACACATGCAAGGCAGTGTTGACTGAATGGGCGTCACGTGCTTGCATACACAGGTACAACAAGCGAAGCGCGCTGGAGGTGCTGACCGTTGCGTTGATCATCGGCGTGGCGGGCAACATCATGTTCTCCTTTGCTGCGGTGGGCGGCATCTACGTGCTTCTCGTCTCGCGCGTCATCATCGGCTTCTCCACCGGTACGCGCCTATCGACGCCCTTTATCACATATGACGTGTACGCGGCCCGCGGCGTTACATCTCGCTCACTCCGTCGCCACTGCCAAATACGCGCGCAGGAACGCTGAGTGTCGCGCGTGCTCACATCGCGGCGCAGACCACCAAGGAGGAACGCACGCGCTTCATGGGTTATGCTGGAGCCGTGCAGTTCGTCGGTTTCGGACTTATGCCCGGAGCCAACATCATATTCGCCGACGTCGACGTGTACATGCCCTTCTCCATCGCACATACGTGCGTGTGCTGCGAATGTCGCAATTGAGTTCTCATGCGAGCACTGGCTCTCTCTGCAGGGACATCTGGAAGATGCCGCTTAACTCGCTCACAGCGCCCGGCTTCGTGATCGCCGTGCTCAATATCTTCGCCATCGTGATGGACTTTGCGCTCTTCTCCTCCTACTTTGCGTCCACGCCCGCCGACGACCGCGCGACCATCGTGGTCCCCCACAACGGCCACGACAACAACAACAGCGAACAGGTATCGAGGGTAGCCCCGCTCAACCTTGCACTGTTCGTGATGACTCATTGCGACCACGAACGTCCTGACACGTGAATTGTGCGTCTGTCACAGAACGCCAGGGGCAGAACTGAGAGCGATCTGGTGAAGAAGCCGCAGGAGGACATCGAGGCCTTCCCCGCCGACGAGCCCGACGAAGAGAAGTCGTGGTGGCGTAAGAAGTGGCCGCGGGAGACCAAGGTCCGTGCTATTGCTTGCAGCTGTGTTGCAGCGCGTGATCCGTCACACGCGGACTTAGCTCACTATCTACCTTGATCACTGTCATCTTGCCGTGTGCAGTTGATGGTGGTGGGCGCGCTTGTCTATATTTTGCTCAACTTCGTTGCGCGCGGCGTTCTCTCGCTGCTCGAGACACTCGGCACTCCCATCTTCCTCGAGTATGGCATACCCTCTTGTCCTCTCTCGCTTCCACTCGTCAATTACTGACAACTCCTCTTTCTCTCACGCGCACGCCCAGGGTGTTTGATGGCTCCACGACGACGGAGGCTTCACACTTCTATCTCATTTTGGGTGTCGTCGGTCTGTCGGTGTACTTTGGGCTCGGCTGCGCGCGTAAGGTCGCGAGCGAGCTCACCATGCTCATCTTTGGCTTCATGCTCATCGGTGCCGGCCTCATCACCCTCTGCGTTGTCGAGCGCGAGGCGCTCAACAAAGTTCAGGTACGCCTCTCCCCACTCCTCTCTCTTCTCTCGCTTCTTGATGAACTGTTGGCTGATACGCCGACGAGCGTGCACCAGTTTGTGGGTGGTTGCGCCCTCGTGCTCTCCTTCGGCTCGCCGATCGTGCAGACCGTCATCCTCTCCTCTTTCTCTACCGTCCTCGGATCGCAGCCTCAAGGTACACACTCACGCCCGCTCTGGCCGCGCGATCTTCTCTGTGTCATCACGCTAACCCTCCTCCTGCTCGTGCTTGTAGGCACGCTGATGGGCGTAATCACCATGGCCGGCTCGGTCGGCCGCATCGTGTTCCCTCTGTCGATCAGTGTGCTCGACGAGCAGGGCTCGTTTGTCGTAGGCGCCGTGCTCAGCGCCGTGTGCATCGGCGGGATCGTGTGCTACAGCTCGTGGGTCAAGTGTGTATCCCGACCCTCGGCGGCCCACCGATTCGTCGTCGGCTTCCCCGAGCCCATCCACTCCTAGCCCGCCCCCACTCTCCTCCTCTCTCCATCGCTCTCTGTGCATAGACTCACCTTCCCATCACACCTCGAGCTCGACCCCAGCGCCTATGTGCAGAGGGCTTTAGTGGTTTCCCGTTCGTGTCTTTGTGTGTGCGTGCGTGCGTCTCAGTTGATCGGCCGCCGCAGGTCATGGTCTAGGTCGCTTGGCGGCGTGCGTCGCGACGAGATGCACTTGACCCACGCGCTGTAGCACACGATCCCGCCGATGCTCGCCACGCTGAACGCAGAACCTACGACGAACGAGCCTGTATGCGTGTGCGTATGCGCGCGAGTGAGGATGAGTATGCGGCGTGTGCGTGTGCGTGGTTGACGTGTGCGTACCGCGTTCGTCGAGCATTGTGATGAAGAGCGGGAAGACTATGCGCCCCAGCGAGCCGGCCATGGACAGCAGGGCCATCAGCATCCCCTGCGGCTTGGACCCGAGTATCGTCGAGAACGAGGACAACACGAGCGTTTGCACGATCGGCGACCCCAAGCTCAGCATGAGCCCCGCGCCGACCACCAACTGCACGACACGACACGACGCGAGCGGACGCCGGTCGTCAGGCGCCTTCAAGGTTGACGGTGAAGAAGACGACGACGACGACGAGGTGTTACCTGAGCCTGCGTGAGATTCTCGCGCTCGACGGCGGCGATGGTGATGAGCCCGGCGCCGATCACGACGAAGCCAAAGATGAGCGCCACGACCTTGTGGACGACCTTGAGCGCGTAGGGCAGGCCAAAGTAGACGGGCAGGCCGGCCGCGCCCAGCACCAGGAAGAAGTGAGCCGCGTCCGTCGTCGTCGAGCCCTTGACCACTCTGCGTGTGCGCGTCCGCGAGTGAGCGAGAGAAAGCGAAAGGGAACAGACCAGTCGGCGTGTGAGTGTGATGATGATGCTCGACGCAGGCGTGGGAGCGGGGGCAAGGGCGTACTCGAGGAAGAGCGGTGTGCCGAGTGACTCGATGAGCGAGGTAACGCCGCGGCCGACAAAGTTGAGCAAGAGGAACACGAGCGCTCCCACAAATTCCAGCTGGTCACCAACAGCAGACGGGCGCGCTTGAGTTAGAGCGTGGACGTCTTCCAGGTCGGTCACCGACAATGAACGAGCGCTCACCTGCTGCTCTTGCGAACACCAGCTCTTCTTCTTCTCCGTCACACCGTTGCACTCCTCAGTGGCTGGGCGCTCCTCGTCCTCGTCCTTCTCCCTCTCGGCTTTCATCGCTTCCTCCTGCACAGCGAGCTCATCGTTGGCCATGGCCATGCCCGCCCGAGGCTAGGGTTGGAGCGGAACAGTGACGAAGAGTTGCGCACGCACCTTGTGCCAAGCGAGAGGCGGGTGGCTGTCGTGTGATCGGCTCGGCGCGAGGAGGGACGAGAAGAGGACAAAGTTGAGGAGGAACGCAGCCATGTGCATCACGAGGGTGGCAAAGCCGGGTGTCGTCAGCGGGTTCAGCACGAAACGGCCCATGTGCCTGCACAGGGGCAGAAGACGAGGCTGTCAGTAGCTACAGTTCTATGAGCGTTGCAATGGAGCGAGAGCGAGCAAGTTAGTTACACGTCAACGTCGGCGAACAGGATGTTGACGCCCGGCATGAGAGAGAAGCCGATGATCTGGGTGACCCCCGTGTAGCCCATGTACCGCGTCCGCTCCTCTGGCGTGCTCTGAGCGGCGATGTGCGCTCTCACCACGCTCAGCGTTCCTGCGCCACCACAACACCGTTCGAACGGTGTGAGTGTGAGCGTGACCAAGCGGAGCGACTTGGGTGTTAGTTGGTTACCCGTGGCAAAGCCGATGACCGTTCGTGAGGCGAGCAACATGTAGATGCCTCCCCATGGGGAATACCAGAACATGACGCCTCCCGCCGCTCCGATCAACATCGCCACGCTAAGCACCTCGAGCGCACCACGCCGATTGTACCTGTGTGTGGGTGTAGGTGTGCGTGTGTGTGCGCGAACCAGCGATGGAGAAGTGCCTCCTTCATGTCAGTCCTCAACTCGTTCACCAAGAGAGCGGAAACGTTCGAGTCTTCGTACCACCAACCCAAGATCGGCGCGCCGACCAGGCGACCCACGGAGAACAGCGAAAAGGACAGACCCAGCTGCGCTTTGGTCCCTCCTAGCTGTGGTTCGTTGCACGCACATGTGGCGTCGTGTACGGAGTGGATAGCGTGAGCTTGAAGCGAGCAGGCATGCCAAGGAAGGGAGAAGTTGAGGTTGAGATGGAACCTGCGTCACTAAAGTGGACATGATAGGCAACACAATGGTCCTGGAACCCACAGCCACGAACAGAACGAAGAGGACCGCCAGCACCTGGTCGTTTGGCGAGCGGATATCCACAGACGGTGAGAGTGCAGAGGCGTGTGGGAGCTGGACGAATGCGTGGCTGTACCTGAGGTCGCCAGGTGCAACTCATGTGAAACCAAGGCTTTCGCTTGGAAGTGTCAAGCAGCGTGCGGTCTTGGCTGTGGTCCCAGTGCCCGTCGTCTACGTCCTCATAGTCAATGACTGCCTGGCGATGGTAGTGACTGGATGCGTATTCCACTTCGTCAGCCTCTTCTTCGTCATCTTCTTCCAACCAGTCCGTGTGGGTCGTCTGCTGCGGATTCACTACCTCCTCGCGCACAAAGCGGACCTGCATGACATCCAGTTCATGTTGGGACTCCTGCCGCTCCCCCATCCTGCATCAACGACAGTGCTGCCGCAGTTTCAGGACTCTCTCCCTCTCTTGACCGTTATAACACGGAGTGTGATGAAGCGTATTTAGGAGAACCGAATGGCCTAATCCACACATGACTGTTACGGCTTTGACCTGATGTCCGCTTACGTCAACCTAGCACGACCTGATACAGAGACAAGCAAGGCAGAGGGCGATAGCTTGTGTGATGGCTTGGATTGCATTTGGTTGGTTTGAATGTGTGGATAGAACGTGTGCGTCGGACAACTGGCACTAGCTAAGCGTCTTGGGCTTAGGCCTGTTGAGCCCAAACTTGTAGGTGGTCACGTTCAACAACGGCCATGAGCCAAAGTAGCCCTGGAACTTGGTCATGCACTCGGAGCGCTCTTGGTAGTGATCGCTCTGATCGCTCAACCCAGGCAGCGTTTTCCTGTGTGAGCGCGTGAGCAGCGAGTTAGTTCGTTGATCTGCAGTCTGTGCTCTGTGCGTGCGGACGTACTTGTGCGAGATGAACTTGATCACCACGCCCTCTGCAGCGGTGATTGCCACTGGCGGCGCCTTGAACACGGACGACGACACAAAGTTGACCGCGATGTCCTCGCAGTTGGTTACTTGGTCGACGTGAGCCCGAGCCTCGGCGATGGGTCCGTCAGGTTTGCTGTACTCGCGTAGCAGCGACTTGGACATGAACGCGGCGTTGGAGAGCACCATGTTCTCAGTGAAGCAGCCCTCCTCCGGTGGACCGTAGCGTCCCGGCATGGCGTACTTGGGCGATATGCCGACGATCGAGTCGCGGTGAAGCTGCCACGTCTGGCACCGCAGTGCGTGAGCAATCACGTTAGCGTGTTGCGGTGCGGGAGGCACTGGGGTACCCTGAATGCGAGCATCATCCCTTCATCCGTGTAGTAGAGATCGTCATCGCTGGAGAGCACTCCCTCGGTCTTGATCTCATTCACGACGGCGAATCTGTCGTCGCGCGCAAGCACATGAGCTCCTCACACTCCTAACTAACGGATGTGACGGAGAGTGAACACGCTATGCTGTTGTACCTGTTGTTGAGCGATCCTGGCTTGTGGGGCAGGTCAGAGACGATCCTGACAGGCGTATACCGCTGGCCCAGCTCTGTAGGGTCAAAGGGCGGCGAGACGATGATGATCTCGGCGATCGACGGCCGCCCATCGTAGCGCGCAAGCACGCGCGACAGGAGGAACAGGCGAGAGGGCAGCGTGATGATGACCAGCGTGAACTGCTCCTTCATGTTGGTCTCGCTGAGCTGGAGTAGTAGCGCCCCATTCCCGCTTTCCTTGGCAGTGCAATCCCTGCCCGACTGCCACACGGCCTGGCGCCTCTCCGCCCGACACTCGTCCTCGGCCACCTCGGTCCGCGACCGCATGCACCACGGCTGGTGGTCCACGGGGAGCAGGTAAGGGTTGGCCCTCTGGCTGTTTGCGAGCAGCCGCGAGTTCCTGGGCTTTGGCACATTCGCCACTAACGATTGATCGCCTGAAGATGACGACGAAGACGAAGACGACGAAGAAGATGAAGCTGAGGTGGAAGATGAAGATGAAGAGGACGAAGAGGAGGTGAGGGAAGAGGCATCAGAGTCATCAGAGTTTGCAGAGGAAGAGGAGGAACTGACGGAGAGGTCTTCAGACGGGACGTCCTTGAGGATGGAATGAGAGGGAGCAGAGGTATCAACAATGACAGAAGAGGATGATGGTGAAGTGGAGATGAGAGGAGAGGGGGAAGAGGTGGGCCCAGCGGGGGCTATGAGTGAGGAGAGGCGGGGAGGGGCGAGCAGCCGCAGCTGAGGCAGCTTCTGGTCCAGTGGCTCGATGACATCGATGACGTATGGAAAGATGGCGAAGAGGAAGGCGATGAAGAAGAGGTTGAAGAGGAAGAGCGTCCGTAAGCTGAACATCGTATGCCGCCTCCGCCGCCCCAGAACACCGAAAGACCTCAGGCCACGCCCGGCAGCCAGAGTCGCAGTAGCAGAAGACGACGAACAAGAGAGCAAGCAAGCGAGCAAGCGAGCAAGCGAAGAAGATCGTGAGGGTTGCGTTGTTCGTCGACGCAAGTCTTAGGACAAAGACTGAGACAGATACCTTATCGCTGTGCAGCAGCGTAGATGGAAAAGGTCAGGTCCTCTTTAGGGTCGTGGGTGTAGCGGAGTTGACGAACAGGATTATTTTTTAATTACAAACGGCCGCTGGGTGTGTGACGACCACAAGAAGCGAGCACACTCGCACACGCACAAGGCACGGCGGGAGGAGGGGAACAAGAGGATGAGAGAGAGAGAGAGTAATAATTATAATGTAACACGCACCCAGGGCTCTGTTGGGGAGCCAGGGGCAGGCTGCGGGTTGCTCACTCGCTGGAGACGGACAGCTCCACAGAGACCGGCGCAGGCGCGGGTGAGATCGCCTGCTCTGCTGTTGCGAGCGGAGCGATGGCATCCGTCTCCGGCTTGGGCTTGGCTCCGCCCAAGGGCTGCGGTGTTCTCGTGCGCACCTTGCCGCGTCCTCGTCCACCTGTGCACGCGCAAGAAGATCGTCCCGTGTCAGTCGCCCACACAGTCCATGTTAACGCGCGAGCGAGTGAATAAGGCCGACATACCAGTCGTTGGCCTCATCGTCGCGGCCGACCTCGACAGCCCCGGGTTTGTGGGTCTAGCCGCCGATGGCGCCGCGGCCTCGGCTCCTCCTGCTGCGGTGATGGATTGCGAGCCGTTTACAGCAGTCGGTGTTGCTTCCAAGTCCGAGGAGAGCACTGGCGGCGGATCCGAGGTGCGGCGTCCGCGAGTGGCGCCGCCCTCTGGCTCTGACGACGGGACCCGTGGGCCCGCACAGGGCGCGTTGGCGGTGGTCTGCTGCTGCTGCGTTGCGTCCTTTCTTCGCGAGAGGATGATCGGCGCGCCCTCTTTGAACTTGCGCATAGTCGGCTGCGCTGACGTCGTCACCAACAGCGACGAGGACGCAGGAGCGCCGGTGGCAGCGGCGTTTGGTGTTGGCGACTGAAGCGGCACGAACGGGGCCGAGTGAGGTCCGACAGGCGACGGAGACGCCGCCCACGGAATCGCCGCACGCGGTGACTTGCTCGACCCGACCGCCGAGTGGCCGATAGTCTTGGCCGTGGCCGCGAAGGAATGCGGGCTGGTGGGCCGGCCGACCTTGGACGGCACCAGCGGCGGGAGGGCCTTGAGCGAGATCGACGTCGGCGCGCCTGGCTTGACTGCCGGCGGGGAGGGCAGCGCCGCAAACGACTGCGAGAAGTTGGACACCGAGGAGGCGCCGGAGGATGAGTTGCGAATGGGCGACGCTCCACCGCCTCCGCCGCCTGACGTCGGTGGCGGCGAGGCTGAGGCGCCAAACAGCATCTTCCGTCGCTCTTGCACCAGGCTCGATGATGCGGTGGGCGATGCCGACGAGGGCGAAGTCGACTGCGCGGAAAGAGCCGCGGCGGCCGAGAAGCTCTGGCTGAGCGCGGCTACCTTGCTGATGCCCTGCAGCGAAGTGGAAGTCGTTGACGCCGACAGCCCAGAGGAACGCGAAGCTGGTCCCGCAGCGTTTGAAGGCGGGATGGCGGGCTTTGCGGGTGAGGGAGGTGGGGCGGATGGTACGGCGGCAATGGCGGGTGTGTGTCTGTCGCGAGGCGACGAGGAAGGCGAAGGCGTCGTCGACGTCGAGGGAGTGGCTGCCGGCGATGTGGTTGCCGACGATGACTGCGAGGCGGTAGCCGACGAGGCCGGCGAGAGTGACAGAGCCGGGGATGAAGGCGGATAGGCCGAAGAGGAGACGGGCGAGGGCTCGAGCGCGGGCAGAGTGGGCGCCGAGGCCGACGTGCTCGTGGGCGGCGGGAGAGGGCAAGACTGCGCGGTAAGCGAAGCAAAGGACGGCGACGCCGAGACGGCCTTGCGCGGCTGGTGCTGCGCGAGCGGCGCGTCGATCAGCGAGGACAAGTCGCTCAGCGACGACGACGGCGAGATCTCGGACGACGACATTGGCGACGAGTCGGTGGAGTACGGCGTCATGACGCCGGCGATCTGGGATGGAGGCGGCGAGTGGTTGGGCGATGTCGAGGCTGGCGGTGACGACGGCGCAGCAGGCAAGGGCAACGACTCCGAGCTGTTGTTGCGCTCTAGAGGAGCCTGCTCCGTCATCGATGACGGCGAGGATTCAGCAGCGATCGCCGTCATCGGTGGCGCAGCTTGCATTGCCACCGAATGGCTCCTGAGCTCCTCCCATACCTCGTCGAGCGGCGGCTCGCAAGGCGGTGGCGGTGCCGCGCCAAAGATGAGTGAGGGAGGAGGCGACGAGAGCGGCGACGAGCAGTGCGCGCGTGGCGGGGGCGACGTCGGCGTGCGCAGGCCGTCCTCCTCCTCATCATAGTCTCCGCTCGCATCAAGTCCATTGCTCGCCCGATCCAGGCCAGGCACTTCCAGCGTGGCCGGCTGAGGAGAGTAACTGGTGACAAAGATGCGAGGGAAGAGGCCGCACTGCCCGTTCAGCCGTCCCATCCACCAATCTGTCTTCTTTCGGCTCAGCACCTCGATGACGTCCCTGCACACACACACGGCGCACACGCGCGTTTGGCATCACGAGCGCAGGTGAGCGAACGTCCATGCCGCAACACAACACATCGTAGGAGGAGGAGGAGGAGGAGGAGGCGATGAGATGATGTGAGAGGAGTAGTACCCCTCCTGAAAGCTGAGCTCGGTGGACTGCTGGGCCTTGAAGGTGTAGGTGGCCGAGCACAGCACGATGGCTTCCCCGTTCTCCTCTTCCTCCTCCTCCTCTCCAGCGCTATCGCCTCCATTCAGTTGCTGCTGTAGCTGCTGTGGACTCTGCTCGTGCTGTGGATGGGCGCCGCCGTTCTGCACGAGCTCTTTGTTGCTCGTCGCGACAGTCGACGTGCTGGTCGTCGTGCCCATGCCGCCCGCGGTCGTGGGCATGGTCTGCGCGCGTCGCTGGTTGGGCGCGGCTTTAGGTCGTATGAGGCCCACAGGGATGGGCGGAAGCGGGGGCGGGTTCTGCGAGTCGTGGGCCGAAGATGGCGTGGGCGGGCGAGGCACGAGCACCGCTGGGAGGGGCGGAGCCGTCAAGCGTCGCTCCACCGGCTCTGACGACTGGCCCCCGCCAGACGAAGCGTCGGACGCGACGGCAAAGACGACGGTGGGCGGGATCACCAGACTCTCGGGGATGGGCGCTCGGCGCAGGGCCTCGGGGTCGATCAGCTCCCACTGCTCGCGGTTCCCGCCGCGCAGGGTGTCTCCCTTGCGTTGATGGCCGATGCCGATGATCGACAGCATACGCTTGACCCGCCCCGTCTGGGCCCCAGCGGAATCGGTGGTGGGTCGCGCACCGAACATCGAGACGCGCTCCTGCGGATCCCTGATCACATCAGCCATGCTGCGAAAGCTGTCATAATCGGGCTGCGAGATGACCAGGTCCTCGCACTTGCTCTTCCGCTTCTCCCTCTTTTCCTTCCGCTTGAGCTTCGTGGTCGTCGTCTTCTTCTTTAGAGTCTTGATCGAGGGGTCGTTGTCCTGAGCGAGCTGATGTTCGCTGGCCTGGTCGACGGGGATCATCGCCACATCGTCGTCCGAGACAACGCACCCGCTCACGTCGACGTCCATCGCAGACGGCCGCTGCTCGACGTTCATCATCGTTCGCTCGACGTCTCTCTCTCTCTCTCTGTGCGTGTGTCCTTATCCTTCTTCTGCCCCTCCTCCTCCTTGTCGTCGTCTTTCCCTCTCTTCACGATGTCTGCGCGCGCTAGCCCCCTCGGGTGGCGGGGTACCCTTGCCCCGTGTGACGCGCTTCGCTTATCAGGTGCGGCACACCTCAGCCCCTCCCCGGCTGTCTCTGTGTGTCGCTCGACAGACAGGCAGGGACCTGAGTCGTCCGCGCCAAGCACGGGAGACCTAACCTTAAGGGGAGGAATGTCCTATTAAGCGTCACACTCGGTTGCACAGAGTTGGGATTTGGAGGCGGGCGAGGTGACCGGTACCTTAATCTGTCACGCTCCACGCCAACCCTTCATAGAACCGCGTCTCTGCAGTGCTGTCGATTGGCGTCACCAGGAGAGACGCTGGCCTGTCGGGAGAGAGAGAGAGAGAGACCGGTCGCCAGTCTCTCGTGATCTCCTCCGACCGGTCGCATCACAACCGGCTCGCTCGCGTGACTCACGGCTTGGCACAGCAGGACGGTGGCAGCACGCAACGAAGGAATGCAGCATCGTATTTACAACTGAGAGGAGAGAGACAGGGGAGGTAGTGTACACAGGAAGGAGCTGGCGAGGCCTGCTGGCTAGACGGGGGCTAGTCGTCGCCGTCGTCGAAGCTGCCGCTTCCGCCTCGGAGGAGGGATGAAGTATCGATCGTGAGGAACTGCAGGAAGGAGGGATGCGCTCTCACCATCTGCTCGTACTCGTCGTACGATATGTGTCCGTCGCCTGCCACGCGTACGTTTGGTGATGAGGCGTGTTAGACAGCCGGCCTGCTGTGTGCGCGCTGTGCGGTGCTGCAGGCGAGATGGCGGTGGTGGCGGTCTACGAACCGTTGGAGTCCACCTGCGCAAAGGTGTCATCGACTAGCGTGCGAATCTGCTCGTCGGTGAGGTCCAGCATGTTCTCGGAGAGTGCCGCCTTGAGCAACTGGTGCAGCTCGTTTCTGCGTGACCACGATACCACGCCGTGTGTCCTCATCAGCTGATGAAATTCAAGATCACTAGACGTCAGCGCCAGTCCCGCGCGCACACCGTACCGATCAATGTAGCCGTCGCCGTCGATGTCGTAGATGCGGAATGAGTCTGCACATGCAACAGCGATTGTTGAGATGGCGAGACTCTGGGCAAGGGCAGAGCAAGACGCTGATGAGAGATGCATGCGCGCGGTGGGCCGGGCCGCGTACACTTGATCTTCTCGTTGATCGTGCCGCGCTCGCAGAACACGGAGATGCCCAGACAGAACTCCCTAAAGTCTATCTCGTTGTTGCCGTCCACGTCAAAGATGGTGAAGAACCGCTTCGTAAAGACTCGATCGTGTCGTCCCAGTGCTACGACGCAGAGGCAGAGGCAGAGAGCGGCGAGCACGCACACGCACACGCACACACGCACACACACACACACACGCACACGCACAGAGAGCATGCATACGTGTGAGCGCACGATCGATCAACGTTTGATGCGGCTGGCTGGCAGAGCAGCACTGGGGGAGAGTGAGTGGCAGTGGGGCTGAGAGCGTGAGTACCGGCCTGGAACTCGTTGAGCTCGATGGTGTCGTCCTTTTGCATGGACGCCGACACCGCTCGGAAGCGCTCGAACAGCGCGCGTACCTCTGTCTCGTTGACTGTTTGGGCCCACACGAGCGTGCCGCACACGCACACGAACGCACAAGGTCAGGTTGGCGCCCCAAGAAGCAAAGACAAGATAAGACAAAGTGAAGAGAGGGAGTTGCGTACAGTGCGTGTGCCGCGTGAGGTAGGCCACCTCCTGTGGCGGCAGAGTTGGGACCTTGGACCCTGCTACACCCATCTCGCTGCGGTACCCCGACGTCCCTCCACCTTGAGCTGCTCCTGGCTTTAGTTTTTGTTGTCGATTTGTTTTTGGCCACAATTTTTGTCTCCGGCCGCGAGGTCTGATTTTCAATCAATCTTTGTCCTTTCTCTCTGCGTATGTTCAGCTGGCTTTATGATGTCTTTATGGTGTGGGTGCCTCCGTCCAGTTGTTGGTGATAGAATAAAACAGGAGGGTGGTTGCGAACGCACAGGAATATCTTGAATACTTTGCAGTTTCGCTCGATTGTGCGCGGAATGTGCAACCTGACGCCGAGTCGAAAATTGTTTTTATTTATTTGTGTGCGTTTATTCTATCAAATCGTGTCCACCATCTCCTGTCGTTCGACCATGATTGTTCTGTTCGATGGGGTGTGCGTCATGTGTGACTGGTGCGTGCACTTTGTAGTTGACCGCGATCCCCAAGGTACCTCAGTTCCATCACTATTTTATTTTCTTAAAAAATTTATTCCCCAAACAGAAAATCTCAATTAAAAAACACCCACAAATAAATGCAATTTTTTTGATTTGATTTATTTAAGTTAATTATTTTAAAACTCGCCCTGTGATGCCCGTGTGGGCTGTGCGCGCAGGGAAGGTTCAGTTTGCGTCGCTGCAGTCGCAGTACGCGCGTGAGGTGATGGAGAAGTTTCACGTGCCGCCCGACCTGGACAGCCTCATCGTCATCGAGGACGAACACCTCTACACCCACTCCTCGGGTATCGTCACGCCCCTTGTCGTCCCTTGTCTGACAATGTTTGTCGTGTGGTGTCGTGGCGTGTGTTGTGAGCGCAGTGCACAGTGGAGCCGAAGGGAAGAGAGCTGATGAGCTGATCGTTCGTGGCGTGTGCGTGTGCGTGTGCGTGCGACATCAGCCGCGCTGAAGGTGATGTCGCAGCTCACCATGCCGTGGCCGCTCGCGTACTTCATCTTCTACTTCCTGGTACCCTCTTTCGTGAGAGACTTCTTCTACCGCATCGTTGCCAGCAACAGGTGCACCACATCCTTCTCTCACTCACCTTCGTCATTCACGCACGCCACGCACAACGCACGCACGTACGCTCACACGACGTGTGCACGCACAACGATGTACATGCGCGTGACAATGAACAGGTACTCGTGGTTCGGCAAGATGGACGCGTGCAGGCGCCCCACGCTGCAGCTGCGAGCGCGATTCCTCGACGCCGACGACCATTTCAAGCCGACCGCGTCGACGGCCCAGCCACCACAACCCCTCGACGACGATCGCCAGACCCTCCTGTCGTGATCGCCAGAGCCTCGTTCAATTTATTTACAATTTATTATTCAATTTGCCATAATAGGCAAATTCAAAAAGAAATAAAAACAATGAAAAAGAAAATCGGCGAAGCTTGACCTCTTTGAGCGTTGGAAGAAGAAGGAAGTATTATTGACCGAGAGGGACAAGAGGACTGCACATGATGGCGGATATGAGTAACCCGGTCGAGGCGGGCATAGAGATGGCGCGCCGCGCGATCGAATACGACAGCGCGCACGCCTACCCCGAGGCCCTGCAGTACTACCAACGCGCCACGGCCCTCCTCGGCCAAGCCCTCCAGAGTACCCCTCCTCCACCTCCTCCACACCTCCAATTCCCACCCCTTCTCGCTCTCGCCTTGCATCTCTGCGTTGAGGTCACGCATTTATTTTTATTAAATTAAATTAAATTAAATTTACAATAAAAATAATTACAATGTGAAAATAAATCCTGCGTGGTCAGCAATTAATTTTGTGATTTTATTTTTATTTAACAATTAAATCTTTTTTTGTATTAAATATTTTTGTGTGGTGTGCAGCGGAGCGTAACGAGCAGGTGCGGTCGACGCTGACGGCCAAGCACCACGAGTACTCGGCGCGTGTGGCCTACATCCAGGCCAACCTGCCGCGAGGGCCCATGTCGCCGCAGCAGTCTGCGCACCAGCCACACGGCCAGCAGCTTGGCGGCGGCAGCGGGCTCATCTTCCCGCCTATCCCTATAGACCCTGCTCCGTTTGGTTCTCCTCACCAGCAGCAGCAGCAGCACCATCAACAGCAGCAGCAGCAATACTCGCCGCAGCAGTACCAGCCACAGCAGCAGCAGTATCAGCAGGCGCCCACCAGCGGCGGCTTCGCGGCGCCCTATGGCGCGCCTCCGTCGACCAAGCTGCCCGCACACCAGCTCATCAAGCTGCCCTCGCAGGTTTACTTGGGCGAGTACGTAACACGCACACCATCACGCACACGCACACCATCTCGCACACGCACACAGATGTCTCACCGCTGGCATCTTTGTGCGGGCTGTCAAACAGGAAAGCAGAGTTGCAGAAGGCACTGGACTACAGCGAGGTGGCCAAGAAGGCAGACAAGAGCGAGTGCTACCGCGCGTCGCTTTCCTACTACGAAGCGGCCCTCGAGGCCTACCTCTCTGTCCTCAAGAGTGCGCCTTCCTTGCGCGGGCGCTCTCTCTTTCTGGCTCGCGCTCTCTGTCGCTGCGACTGACAGCTGCTGCGTTGTCTTGTCACAGAGGAGAGCAACCCTCAGATCAAGACGTCTCTGCGCGAGACCATCGCCGTGTACATGGAGCGGGCGGAGAAGATCAAGGAGTTCCTCCTCAAGTCGCCCGACTACCAAGACCCGTCGTTCATCCCGCCTCCGTCCTCTTCCTCATCATCTTCGTCCTCTGCGTCGTCCACGTTCGGTCCGCCGTCCGGCGGCATGCCCTACAACGCTGGCTCCGCGTTCGGTGGCGGCGGCCAGCCGCAATTCGCATCACACACGTCCAGCGGCGTCCCGTACGGAGGGCCGTACTCCCAGCAGTCGTCAGGATCGCTGTGGGATGCGTACGGCATGCAGGGAATGTCGCCGCAGCAGCAGCAGCAATCGTCGATGCAGCAGCAACCGATCGTCACCCTCACGGACTCGTTCGACGACGAGTTCGCCTTTGTCGATCCTCCCTCCGGTCGCTCGAACCGTACGCACTTGCCCCAACTCTCACGAGATCGCTCTATCTCACTGATGCATCGTATGTGCACGCTCACAGACCGCTTGGAACGAGCCGACACCGCGTCCAATCTGTTGGAGAAGCCGGTCATTCTCAAGGTATGTGTTGTGTGTTGTGTGTCGTCGGCTGCTAACTCTGCTCTGATCTGTGATGCAGGTCAAGCTGGAGAACTCTGTGATCTACCCGGGCCAGGAGGTCCCTCTGCTCGTCGATCTGGACAACTGCTCCAACCGAGTCGTCAAATTCATCAAGGTGTCCCTCATTCAGGTTCGTCCACCTACGCACGAGACGCGCACACATACACGCACGCGCACGCGCACTACGCACACGCCTAACCGCCGCCACGCCATGTAGCGTGACACGACGTACGAGGGAGGACGACGCTCGGGGAAGCGGAACTCAGTCAAGACGAAGGTCCACCAGGACGAGTTCTATCAGGGCTCGCGGTTTCCCCTCTCGCCCTACTCCAAGTACGAGGGCAGGCTCGTCTTCAAGATCCCCGAGAGCATCAAGCCCAGCGAGGTACACTCGCACACTACCCAACCACATCACAATTCATCGTCGCCATCCCTCTCCTCTCACCGTCTCGTGTTGTGTCGCGTGTGCAGGTGAGTTTGACGGGAGCGTACTGCCGCGAGTACACGATCGTGGTGAAGGGCGTGGTGCAGCTCCACACCAACCCGAGGGTCCATCTGCCCATCACCGTCAACACCTGAGACACCCCGAGACGGCTCTCCCTCCCTCTCTCCTCGCACCTCTCTCACCAACAAATGACCAATTTAAATAATTCAATTATTTAATTCCATCAAACTAAAAGCGATTTAGTGTAAAAATTCAAAATGAATTAAATGGAACTAATAGGAGTACAAGCTCGTGTGCGTGTGGGGAGAGGCGCACGCAGACCAGAGGAGGCGAGGGGCGCGGTAAGTGTTCAGAAGGCGGCATGGACGACCTGGGTGGCGCCGCCGTTGACCTGGAAGCTGAGGGTGGTCGAGCACGGCACGCCGTTGTTGGACGCGAACGTCCACACGTTCTGCTCCCAGCCCGCCACCATGTTCTGCCACCTGTGGTCGAACCAGCCACGGGTCAGTCACACACACATCGTCTCGGAGTACACTGACACACATGACCAGCGAGACGCGAGGCGCGTACCCTTGTCCGTTGCCGCAGTCGATGCGCACGGAGGTGCTGCCGGGAATGGTAACGGCCATCCACCAGACCGACGAGCCGCAGCAGAAGCTGAACTGGTTCGTGCCACCACCGCCGGCCTTGGGTGACGGCGAGGCCGAGGCGGCGACCTTGGGCGAAGGTGAAGCCGACGCGCCGGCCTTGGGCGATGCCGACGCCGACACCGCGGCCTTGGGCGAGGCCGAAGCTGAGGTCGCGGGCGTCGAGCCGCCGCCAGAGACGCAGATCTGGCCGTTGGAGTTGGTCGTGAACTTGGTGGGCGAGGGGACCACCTTGGCCAGCAGCGTGAGCTTGGCCTGCTCGGGCGTCGTCCAGTCACTCTGCCGTGCATCGGCGCGCACACGGTACGTCAGCCCCACGCGATGATACACAGCGTGCGAGCCAGCAAGCGAGCGATCGTGCGTGTGCGTGCGTGCGTGCGTGCGTACCTGGAGCAGACCGCCGGTGTCACCAGAGTTGGGGTTGAGGCACCAGAAGAACTGGTCCGTCATGCCCTTGGCGAGGAGGTAGCTGGCCATGGCCTCAAGCCACACCTGGTTCGATCCGGTGTAGTGTCCGCCCCACTCACCGATCACCACCGCCGACCCTGCACGCGTGCATCCGCCACATCCCCTCGTAAGACTCCCGCATGCGGTACGCGTCGTGTGCGTGTGCGTGCGCGAGGGGGACAGAGGGGCAGCACCGGTGGTGGAGGGGATGAAGCCGAAGTGTGTGTCCCAGATGGCAGCCATGTTAGCGGGGAAGTTGCCCGCGGAGAAGTACGGCTGGCCGTAGACCGACGGGCCGTAGACGTGCGGGCTGTACACGAGCTTGGCCGGCGTGCGCAGCTGCACCGGATGCGTCCTCACACCCTGCTCCCCCAATCCACACATACGCCACGGGTAAGCTCTCTCCCTCTGCGTGTGCGCGATGTAGTGTGAGGAGAAGCGCACGATGAGATCCTCGCCCCAGAAGCAGGAGTCGGCGCAGGCGGGACTGGTGGCGACGCCCTCGACGAACATGAGGAAGCGGTCGCTCACGGCGGCGGCGATGGCGTCGGCGATCCTCGCCGCGGCCAGGTTCCAATCCGTGCCCGTGTTGCCCGTACCCCACGTAGCTCCGTACGGCTCGTTCTGCAAGGTTCATTGCGTGTGCGTGTGCGTGTGCGTGTGCGTGCGCGTGTGTCAGCGTGTGCGTGTGTGTGCGTCAGCGTTATGCGTTCCACTGGTGTGACACACGCAAGAGAGAGAGAGAGAGAGAACTGAACCTTGATGTCCACCGCGAACACGTTCCACTGGGTCTTGTAGCGCTGGAGCAGCTTGGTCCAGCCCGAGATGACCTTGGACTCGGGATTAGCGCTGTTGTACCACGTGTTGTCCTGAATGTTCGTGTCCGGCTGCACTCACCGCACACGCACACGCACGCGGCACACAGCAGGACGTCAGATGAATGAAGACGACGCGCGAGGGCGAGAGAAGAGGAGGAGATACCAGGAACGAGTGGAGGTCGAACATGATGAGGAGGCCACGCGCGGCGGCGGCCGCGACGACCTTGTCCAGCACCTGCATGGAGGTGAGGCCCTGCAGATCGGGATTGGCGCCGTAGTTGATGCTGCTCGGTTGCGCGTCGTTCAGCACCAGATCGAGATAGAACGGCACCTGCACACCACATCAATGCGCGTGCGTGCGTTCACTTCATGAGTGCATGCTCACAACGCGTGCGCGTGCGGCGTGTGCGTGTGCGGAGTGTGGATCAAGTACGCGAATGGCGTTGAAGTTGTTCTGCGCGAGGAAGTCGAGGAGCGTGAGGTAGGACTGGCCCGTCCACAGCCCATGCACCACCTTATTGCCCGTCTCGAACCCGAACCTAGTCCACCCGTCCATCTTGTTGTTAGTTCGCCGAGGGCTTTGGTTGTCGCACACGAAAGCCAAAAGACCCGAGGCGCCTCGGAGTCAAAAAAAAAAAAGTTGTGGGGAACGACGAGTACCAGGAGGTGCCCTTGAGCTTGAAGGCCTTGCCGTTGAGCCAGAGGGCGCCCTGCGAGCTGGTGAAGTTGAGTGCGGTCGGGGCGTAGCACGACTGGGCAGTCGCCGAGCGCGGGCCGGCGAAGAGGGCCAGCGCCGCGACCACCAGCACGCGGCGGTGAGCCACTGCACCTGCTGCAGAACCATCTTGTGCGGGTGGATGGTTCGCTGTGTAAAAGCAGTACACCAACCTCGATCGCCAGCAAATTAACAGAGTTACCAGGTGCCCAATGGCGTCTCAGAGCGACCTTAAGGATTGCGGATGACGTCAGCAAACTAGAGTCTTTTTTTGTGTAGCTCTTGTTAGTGCACACTGAGCAGACACGCTGATGGAGAGCAGAGCATGAGGGGACACTACTACTCGTGCAAGCATGTCTTCCTGACCTTCCTGCTCTTCAACCAACTGCTCCTCTTCTTCTACTTCATGGGCGCTTTTAGCTCCGATCGACCCGAGCCGCTGCCACCAGGTATTTTATTTTAATTTTAAAATATAAATTATTATTTTTGTTCATGACTGTCGTCTCCCACTAATTTTTAAATAATTTTTATAATTTTTATTTCGTCAAACTACAGTGAGGCGAGCCGAGGGCCAGACAGAGTCATTGACAGAGACTGGACGACGGCCGGTGGCGTGCCATCCCGAGGTGTGCGAGGGCACGTGCGACGAGGCGTGCGGCCAAACGCCCAAGATCATCCGCGAGTGCCGCGGCGATGCGTGCCGCGCCGAGCACCCGCAGCTCATCCACAAGGTCCGCGTGCAGCTGAGCTTTCCCAATCTCTCTCGCTCTCACACACTGCGAGGCGTTGATCGTGTCGTGTCGTGTCATGCCACAGATGGAGCTGTCGTACCCGGCGTTCGTCATGAAGATGCCTTCGTTCGTGGACCCGGATCTCGAGGCGCTCTTCCTCAACGTCGGCGCGGTGAAAAACACATACATGGTACGGCGCTCATGATTGCATTGCGCGCGACGCCGCGCATGCCAACGCAGCGCAATGACATCGCTCCGCAGGTCGAGCACGGACAGTGTCCGTCGCCACAGGCCCGCGAGGGAGAGGACAGGTCAGCGCCAATCCCTCTCCCTGTGTTGTGTGATGGTGATGCGATGGCCGTGCTCACTCGTTGTTGCTGTTGTGCGCTTCGCACAGGTGCGAGATCATCGGTGCGTTCAACAAGAGCAAGGAGCTGGTGTTCACTCACAGACGCTACATCTACGGCGAGATCGCCGTCATCAGCGATGGTACTCGCGTCTCCTGGACTGTGCCCCACACCACACACGCTCACAGCCGTGCTTGCTCTCTCTCTCTCTCTGTAGGATTGTGGAGCGGCAAGCCCGACGACACCTTCGGGCCCTTTGAGTGTTGGGAGAAGGCCGACTACCGATGGCTCACCGCCCAAGGTCCGTATGTGCGCGCATGCGCGCGTGGGCCTCCCAGAACTCAACTGGCTGACGATGTTATCGTGTCAGGGGACGACAAGCGGCCCACCAGATCGTTCAAGAAGGCGGTGGTGATGCTGACGCCGGTCACCGGAGGCGCCTACTACCAACACTTTATCGACCGCGGCTGGTCCAAGCTGATGCAAGTCTGGTACGTTGTGTTGTACAAAGTGAACACGGAGGCGGCCCGCTGATTGGCGAGTGTGGGAGCAGGGATATGCTGGTGGCGGATCCAGAGATCAAGATCCTAGTCTCGCCCGAGTTCAAGAAGCACCCCAACGTGGAACGTCTCTGGGAGCTCTTTGGCATGAAGGTACGCCACTGCGGAGCATTCGACACACGTGCATGCTGTACTCAAGCGCTGAGGTGTACACGTCTCGTTCAGGACCGCTTGGTGTACGTGAGCCCCAAGGACCGAGTGCACGCTGAGCAGGTGAGCGTCCATTCAGTACACGATAATGCGCATCGTCTTCGCTGTGACTAGTGTCCTGCTCACACTGCGTCACTTGACACACAGATGATCTTCCCATGCGTGGCGACGCACTACCACCCGCTCGTCTACCAACGCGCGCAGCGATTACTCGGAGTTGACCCCAACGTTCCACTCGACAAACGAAAGAAGATCGTTTACCTCACTCGCAGGGTAAGGGTTGCAGGTGTGTCGTGTGTGCTTGTGCGGTGGCGTGTCGTGCCGTGTGTCGTGTGCATGTGTCGCTGACACCAGCGCCTTGGCAGGGGAAATCGCGTCGTGTGACGAACGAGGATGTGGTGCTGGCGGGAATCCGCAAGTGGCTCAAGGATAATGAGAGGCCCGAGGAGCTGCTTGTCTTTGAGAGCGCAAGCTGGCCCGACCTTCGCAAGCTCATCCAGTTCTTCAACCACGGTACTAGCGGTCATCTCTTGGCCCTGTGAGCGACCCGCACCGCGACTGAACGGTTGATTGATTGATCAATCAATCAACACACAGAGGTGGTGGCGGTGGTGGGACCGCACGGCGGAGCGTTCTACAACGCGCTGTTTTGCGCCCGACAGACACTCATCATCGAGTTCTTTCCCATCAGCATGAAGGGTACATGTGCGCGCATGATGATCACGCGCACGCGCAAGCACGGCGTGGGCGGTCAGCTAACGCCGAATGCTTGTCAGGCGATGCGTACCGCTGGCCAGAGTGTATCTGGTGGCCCTCACGCTTCCTCGACCTTCGCTACTATCAGGTACAAAACGTGCACGCACGCAGCAGCACACGCTTACGGCGAGCATCTCACAACTCGCATGCTTGTGAATGCTGGGCGGTGGATCATCAGGTGCCGATCCGCACGAAATCGGCACACATGAACGTGGCGCCCGAGCTCATCACGGACATCTTCCAACATGAGCTGCTTGTGTGATACCCACAAGGGGTGTTGTGGCCCCATGGTGTGCGTGGTGACCTCCCCATGGCATTGGCCAATGAAGTGAATTATTTTATTTAATCTTTTATTATTTCTTCGTTTGGGTTTTGGTTTTCTTTTTAAACTCCGAACACAAGGAAGAAGGCAAGCGAGCCCCGACAAAGCACTCTGCAGGGTCGCAGACAGCGCACAACACAACACAAAGAAGAAGACGACGAAGTGAGGAATGGAGGAACTCATGCCTGAGCTGGTGGGACTGGTGCTCAGCCAAGTCGACCGCCTCAGCCTCGTTGCCTGTCGCTTCGTCTGCACCTCCTGGATGCGCGCCAGCCCTCTACCACACCCACGAGACAGGCCAAAGAACTACTGCCAGTGGGTTGCAGCTAACGGCTGGCTTGGCCTGGTCCAGTGGGCGCGGGCCAACGGCTGCCCGTGGGACAAAACGTGTGCGTGGGCAGCCTACGGAGGCCATCTCAACGTTCTCCAGTGGGCGCAGGCCAACGGCTGTCCCTGGGACGAGTCGACCTGTTTGAATGCAGCCTGGGGCGGCCATCTCGAGGCGCTCCAGTGGGCACGGGCCAACGGCTGTCCGTGGGACGAGACGACGTGCGAGTGGGCAGCCTACGGAGGCCATCTCGAGGTCATCCAGTGGGCGCGGACCAATGACTGTCCATGGGACGAGAAGACCTGTTTGAATGCAGCCTGGGGCGGCCATCTCGGCGTGCTCCAGTGGGCGCGGGCCAACGGCTGTCCCTGGAGCGAGGCGACCTGTGCCAGTGCCGCCCGGGGAGGTCATCTCGAGGTGCTGCAATGGGCGCGCGCCAACGGCTGCCCTTGGACAGAGACGACGTGCGCGTCGGCAGCGCAGGGAGGCCATCTCGAGGTGCTCCGATGGGCGCGCACCAACGGCTGCCCGTGGGACGAGTTGACCTGCACGAACGCGACCTGGGCCGGCAGCCTCGAAGTCCTCCAGTGGGCGCGCGCCAACGGCTGCCCTTGGAGTGAAGGGACCTTCTTTTATGCACGACATCGCGGCCATCTCGACATCCTCCAGTGGGTGACCGCCAACGGCTGTCCCGGGTCCTAGCGTGAGCTCACTCTGTGCGCCACCCGCGCGCACGCAAGCCAGTGTCCACCGCTGACCTACACGCACGCCCTTGTGTGCGTATGTACATCGGGCACGAGAACGACTGTGCAAACTTTCATTCTTCACCAAACAGCGCGAGAGAAGTACAACATTGACGCAAACTAAACAACACGCAAGGAGCGTATGTGCGGCCGGCGGTCGTTGGAGAGAGAGAATACTATGGATGTCTGCGCCGACTCAAGTTCTTGCCCCCGCTCTCCCTCTTCGCCTCGGCCTCCTTGCCCCCAGGTGGCCCCAGGCCGCCGCCGCCTTGACGGCTCGCGTGTCGCGGTAGAAGATTGATGTGTGGTCGTGCGTTGTGTTGGTCGATAACTTGTCGAGAGAGATGGCGGGCGTGCGTGCGTGCGGGATTAGATGAGGATGCAGCCCTTCTTCTTCTTGTCCTTGGACTTGTCCTCCGAGGCGGCTGACGACGAAGGGGTCGCGTGAGCGCGCGGGTTCTTGGCAGCACGGAACGCGATCGTCTCCTTCACCAGCTCACTGCAAAGACGACGCGTTAGGTCGAGCCATCAAAGGCATCCATGAGCGAGAGAAGGTGTACGTACGTGAAGATCTCATCCACGTTCTGGCGCGACTTGGCAGAGGTCTCCATGAACTTGCAACCGAGCTTCTTGGCCTTCTCCTCCAGCTCGGACTTCTGCACGACTCGCTTCTCCTCCATGTCGGCCTTGTTGCCGACGAGCATGAACGGGACGCTGTTGGCGTCCTTGACCCTGAGGATGGCATCGTGGAAATCCTCCACGTCGTTGAACGTCGTGCGCGACGTGATGTCTGCCAGGGTGAAGACAAGACACACACAAGAGTCAGACCAACGACAACGCGTAGGTGCACGACGAGAGTTAGTTACCGTAGACACAGAGGAAGCCGTCGCCCTCCTTGTAGTAGGACTCGCGGATGGCCATGAAGTCGTCCTGACCGGCGGTATCGATAATGTCCAGCACGCACTCGACGCCGTCGACGGTGATCTGCTTGCGCTGTGGGAGAAAAACGCGAACCGCACGTGAGCAAACAGCAACGCGCCATGTGAAGAGAGCGAAGGAGCGGCGGTGGTGGAGACGCGTACGTATGAGTCCTCGAGCGTTGGGTCTGTGTGCGACGACACCAGATATAGGCGTTGGGCCACGAGCGTGTTGGGGTTAGTCCACGGCCGCAATAACACAGGAATTTGAACAGAATGCGCGGAACGTGCGAACAAAACAAACTTAAATTCCGCAAATTCCCAACGCGATGACTTGGGATGGGTTCGTGAACGGAGAGAGGGGAAGATGCGAGTGGGTGCGGAGGCGGCGCACCATAGTCTTGGACGAAGCGGTTGGCGATGTACATGATGGTGATACAGCTCTTGCCCACACCTCCCGAACCCACCACGACCAGGCGGTACATGTGACTCATCTACGAACGCGCCGCGAGCAGGAGAGAGAGCGCGTGGTTGTCAGGTTGACGGTTATTCGATTGGATGTGCCGTTGAGCAGATGGTGTGGGCCAGGGAGACAACTAAAATAAAAATAAAAATGATCCTTTCGCCTCCAGGAGGAGCGTTGCTAGACTCTTGGGGGCGGGGGCGATTGAGTTGGGGAAGAATGAAAACGACGAGCAAAAAAGAACGAACGCGAAGACGATTTCGCGTTCGTTCTTGGGGGGGGGCGAACTCGGGCTCAAAAAAATAATCATGGAGAGAAAAGGCTGGGATAACCTACCTTGTGTTTGTTGGATTATGTGCAAATTGACCTGTGGTTGTTCTAGTGGTAGAAAATCAATAGATGATGTCGAATCCGATTCGGGGCTATTGATTTCGTGCTGGGATCCCTGAAGAGAGATACGGGATACGGCACGATGGGTTACTCGCCGCCCACATACACACACGCAAACTCAAGAGGGGACAAAGATCTTGGCTCTGGCGATGAAGTACGCGTACCTCTTGAAGTGGCTTTTGTTCTTTCCTCCACACGCAATAGAAGTTTGATGGGGGAGATCAAAAGGTCGCGTCCCAACGTCGCGTGCTCCGCGGTGCGATTTTTATATTTTTATTTGCTCGGAGACAAACCCGACAACTCCGAACGAACGGCACACAAGTCGCCGCAAGCTCTGCGGCCACGGCCGTTGCCAATCAGCGAAATCGGACACAAATCAACCGGTGGCGCGTGGTGACCCGATCCCCGGCTTTATCCCTCCTGCGGTGTGTCGCGCTACCGAATGTAACTCTGCGCGTGAGGGAACTCAAGGGAAGGTCACATTACACTATGGCGGGGCGCACAACATGTTGGTCACGCGTGATGTTATTGGCGTCGGCGATACAGGTTCAGCGTGCTCCTTCAAGAAACAAAGAGAGCAGGGAGTGATCTCACAATACACAGCCTTGTTGGTTCATCATTTCTTGGAGTAATCGTAGAAGCCCTTGCCCGACTTGACGCCTGTGAGCGTGTGAGAGACGACGACGAGGATATCAGAAAGCCGATGCGTGTGGCGTGAGTGCGTGTGTGAGAGACGACGTGGCGCGATGCAGAGGTAGATGGTGGGGAAGGCGTACCGAGCCAGCCGGCGTCGACGTACTTGATGAGGAGAGGCGAGGGACGGAACTTGTCCTCGCCAAGCTCAGAGTGGAGCACGCGCCTGACGTGAGTGAGGGGTGGTACGAGAGATGGTGAGGTGACTAGCCAGGTGGTGGTTGCTCCCCTGCGCTCACCAGGCAGCACGTTCGAGGGGAAGGGGAAGGGAGGAGGAAGATGTACATGATGGCCAAGACGGTGTCGAGACCAATGAAGTCGGCAAGAGTGAGCGGGCCCATGGGCATGTTGCATCCGAGCTTCAGCGTGGTGTCGATGTCCTCGCGCGAGCCCAGGCCCTGTTGTCGCGTGCCAAACGTACCACGCAGTCAACGCTTGCTCTCGCTACAGCACACACAAAGAGAGAGAAGTGCATGCGTACGTCCTGGAGAGCGTTGATGGCTTCGTTCAGGTAGGGGCACAGAAGCCTGTTGGCGATGAAGCCAGGCCTGTCGTCCGACTGGGCGGTGGTCTTGCCCATGGCCCTGTGTTAAGCGCGAGAGAACATGCGAGTCAGTGTCGAACGGCGCAACGCGCACGCGGGATTCCATTGATGACGACGTACTTGGCCAGGGCGAGGGTGGTCGAGAGGGTGTGCGCCGAGGTGGCGAGGCCGGGGATGATCTCCACCAGCTGCATGATCGGGACGGGGTTCATGAAGTGCATGCCCACCACCATCTCGGGCCTGGGCGTGAAGGCGCCGATCTTGGTGATCGAAATGGAAGAGGTGTTGGACGCCAGGATCGCCTCGGGCCTAGCCACGCGAGCGAGCTCCCTGTTGTGCGTTGTGTTACGTGTGCGTGCGAAGTTGGTCAGCACACAACCAAACGTGCGGTGGGTGTTGTTGGTCGCGCTAGGACGTCACTTGAAGATCTTCTCCTTGAGGAGGACGTTCTCCGAGGCAGCCTCGATGATGAAGTCGGCCTCCACGAGCTTGCCGACGTCGGTGGAGGTGGAGATGCGCGACTTGGTCTCCTGAGCCGCCTGCTCCGTGATCTTGCCCTTGGCGATGTTCTTCCCCAGGAACTTGTCTGCTCGCCGCCGTCACCACGCCCGCGCGCGCGCAACAACGTCAGTCCCAATGCTCCGCACGACACACGCGCGCACTGCGTCGTTGCACATTCGCTCATCAGCACGCACGCCCGCCCACGCACGCATGCATGCGCACCCATGGTCTGAAGAGCACGCTCGAGCTGGGCCTGCTGCGAGTCGACCAGCACGACACGCACGCCAGCGACCTGCGACGCCACCTGAGCGATGCCGCCGCCCATCTGGCCAGCGCCCACCACGCCCAGCGTCTTCACGCCGTGCGTCTGTTCTCCACGCACGCACAAAAATAAATATTAAATAAAAAAATTAATTAAAATATACAAATAAATAAATAAATATAAATACAAGCAGACGCGTACCGAGTTGTCGGTGGTGTAGAGGCGACGGGCCGAGCCGCCAGCAGAGCCCTGGACGCGGGATTGTGAGAAAGGGATGATATTAAAATGTTTTTATTTTGGTTCAATTAAATGAAATGAAATTTAAAACGTCGGAGCGTTCCGATGTGGGAGGGGGAGAGCGGAGGAGGAGCATCACAACGCACCCGGAGGGGGGCAGTGCCGCAAGAGGCGCCCATGGGCGAAACACGAACCAGACGCGAAGTGCTCCTCATTTTTTCGATCTGCGTGCGGTGAACAATTTAGTTATTTTAATATTATAAATTGGCCGATCTGGTATTTCTCCCTCACTGGCAAGCGACTTATAAGACAGCGCAGTGTGATGCAGCGTGGGGGGAAGGATGTGAACCGAACCCCAATCACAATCAGGTGCTTGCTGGAATGCAGTTAGCAAAATACAAGGCGCAGATAACCATGGATAACTCACAAATCACCAATTATTCAAATTATTTTTGATTTCATTTTATGCGGACATATTATTTTCCCGCATTTTTTTACATTTAGGAGAGGATGCAGCAGGCGCACATGTCGCCGGTCTTGTCGGGAAGGACGAGCGGAGTGCGCTCGTGGTAGGTGTCGCCCTGCTTGACGATCTCCTCGTGCTCGATGTCGTGCGGCGCCGAGTACTCCTTGGCCCTCAGGTCGAGGTGCTGCGGCACGGTGATCACCAGCGGCACGTTGATGGACAGATCGACAGCCATCGGCACGTCGCACTCCACCTTCAGATCGTACGTCACTGGAAGCGCGCGCACACATCACACAGGAGCGTGAGTCAGTGCGTGCATTCGTGTGCGGTGAGTGAGGGCGCGAGCGGTACGTTGGACGAGGTCGCTCTTGGTGCTGAGGCGAGAGTAGTCGGCCGGGATGCGGAACTTGACGAAGCGGCTGTCCTTTGTGGCCTCAGCAAGGCCCTGTGCAACGACGCCAAAAAGAAGTCAATCTCGAGCGCTAGACTCCTCGTGCGAGAGGCCCAAGCGAGCAAGCGAGAGAGAAAGATAGAGAGACAAACCTCTAATCGGAGGTGCATTGCGCTGTCCGAGTGTCTGAAGCGGTGATGGTGTGCGTGAAGAGACATGTGGCGGTGCAGATCGACGTTGATCCCGGTCACCTACAACACAAAGACGCGTTTGGTGAGAATCTCTAGGTCTACGGGGACATGTGGGTGCGTGCGCGCGCGAGGAAGAGTGACAGGACAAACAGACCTTCTTGACCGATTCGTTGCTCACCTCGAGCTTCATCTTGACCTCGTCTCCGGGGAAGTAGACGTCGCGGTCCAGCTCCACGCGCATGCCCAGGTTGCCCTGGTTGAACATGAACGACTTGCGGTTGGTGTGCTCCACCGGCGAGACCGGGCCTGCACACACCGAGAACGAGACACAGTGTGAGCGCACGAGAGCTGGCGGTCGCTGGCGAGACATGGACCACATGCGTACCGGCTCGACGCTGGCCGAGGGTGAGGTGGAGGTGGCTCTTGAGGTCGTGTCCATGGTGGGCATCGACCTCGGCGGTGAGCTCGTAGTCGACCTTGGCCTTCACCTTGTGCGTGTGTACCGACGTCTTCTCGCTGTGAGACGCGTGAGAAACGCGTGAGCATACACGCACGTACAACCGCACAAACACATGCAAGCACACGACACGAGACGAGCGGTGGGATTGGGGCGTACTGGAACGAGGCAGGAAGGCCGGGAGAGAGGTGGTGCGTGAAGCGGAATGTGTTTTGGCCGGGCTGGAGGGTGACGGCGCCCGAGAGCACGATCTTCTCCTTCACGAAGTGATGGTGGTCCTTCCTGTGCACCGTCACGTGCTTGATCTTGCCTTCGTCGTCCTTTTGCGCCTCCGTCTCTGCGTTGGTGGCCACACAACACACACACGACGTTTTAGTATTAGCTTCACTAGCCACAAACACAGTTGAGGTATTGAGAAACAAACAACTCTTTGTTTGTTTGTTTGATAGTTGGCACGTCCGAACGTTCACGACGTTCAACTCGATTGGGTGGACGAAATCGAAATGAAAATTAAATCTGCGCAGATTGGAAGATTGAAAAGATTGGAGAAAATTTTCTCGTTGTAGGTTTGGTTGGTTGTTCGGTGGTACCTTCCCAGTAGACCTTTTCGTGTCCGTCGAGGAAGAGGGTGACGTGATGGGCCTGAAGCGGGTGGGCAACGGTGACAACAACGTCGCCGGTGAGGGCGTCTCCCGCGGCGTAGTGCTGCTGGTGCAAGAATACGGATACGCCAGACATCCTGTTTAGTAGTGTGCTTGTTGAAGCTTGTCGAGAACTCAAGTATTGATGTTGTTGTTTGACGACCCAAAGGACGAGGACAAACTGGTCTGTCTTTTTTCTTCCTCGATTTTATGAATTCGGAGCCGACAATCGAGAAACCGACTGCGAATGTTCCACTTTCGGGCCTCTATGTCGGGTACAGCTACCCACAAGTGTGGCCCAATGACAATGCCTTTAGGAAAGCAGATCAGGGCCAGGGCACGCGGGGATGGCGTCGCGTAGCATGGCAAAGGGATCGTTTCTGTCCAGGCTCCGTGGTACGAGCGCGCCTTTGTGGAACGCCGAGCCCAGCACCAGCACCTCGAACTTGACCTGTCGCAGACAGCCGCTTCAGCGCCTCGTCCTCGCGCTGGGTCAGGTCGACGGGCGAGTCCTGTTGCTTGATCACCCACATGACGGTCGTACGGTTGCCGGCTCTCCTAGCGGCGTCGCGGCACTTAAGCCGACGTTGACGAGGCTCCTCGTTGCCACCGTGAAGAACTGGCACGACACTCGCTTGTCGTCCGGCTCGCACCAGACGAGGTCGTAACTGGAGCCGAGAGATTGCTCGACCAGCCGCTTGGTGCGCTCCTCCGCCTCCAGATCTTGGCATAGGGGATCACAGTGACGTGCGCCAGCTCTGTGTGAGTGTGACACCACATCCGCAGAGTTGTGTGTTAGTTTGTCGCCGATCGACGTCGCTCACTTAGCGTTTGTGTGTGGCGGGCGAGCGGGAACGTACGCTTGGGATTGGACAAGAGAGCGGCCCAGAAGAGCCACGTGCAGCAGAAGGAAACGGCGATGACGCCCATGGTGGCTGGCACCAGCCTCGGACCCGTGTGGCTGGTGATGGTGCTCTCGAGCGATGCCCAGAAGTCAGGGAACGAGCATTGACCGCTGCTTCCATTTGTCGTCTTCGCGCAGGCGTGGAGTTGAGGCGAGGTCAGGTGAGACCACCAGCACGGCGCCGAGCATCCGGCGACGGTTTGGTTGAGGGTGGAGGCAGCCGACGGCACCTCTCCTGGCGAAGGCACCCACGCCAAGCCGAGCAGGTCGGGCAGGGAAGTGCTCTCACTCTATCGTCGCGCTGTGGCCTACGCCGCCGAGCGTCAAGGAATTGAGCTCATCCCCGTCCTAGTGGGGTCGCGTTGGTCCCGACCCGGCGGCGCTCCAGCGGACTGTTGCCGCGCACGAGAGCGAGGCGGCTGCCTGGGACGCTCGCCTGCAGCTAGGGGAAACGATCGGCATCTCTCCTGAGTCGATCGTGCTCGTACATCGCGCCTGAGGCCCCGTACGCCATCATAACTCCTATTTACGCTCATCCGGCTGTAATGTCGCTAATCCTGTTGCGTCCGTGTGTGAGCAACTCCAGACCACGTTGGCCGATGCGTGCGCTCCTCTCCTGTCAACGATGGTGGCGTCGTGTCACGCGCAGCTCGAGAGGTGGATGGACAAGCAAGAAGCCCTCGCTGTATCTGAGCCTTCGTGAGGAAGCCCAGCGCAAGAGGTTGGACGAGGAGCGCGAGCTGCAGGAGCTGAAACAGCGCCAGGAGGAAGAGCAGCACAAGCTACAGGTCAAGAGAGAAAGCGAACAAGAGGTTGAGCGAGCCAAGCTGGAGAGTCAGCAAGCGGAGGTCGAGCGCCATCAAGCGGAGCAAGTTAATGGAGAGCGAAAGCGCAAGAGGACGAGAGAGGAGAGCACGCAGCCTCCATCAGGACTTGCGGGGGTGGGAGGTGACGACGTCGCCCATACTACGGCACCGAGTGAAGAGAATAAGGTCGACGCGCACGAGAGCGAGGCGGCTGATGAAGGGCTGACCAGGGCTCAGAGGATCGTGGCCAATTTCGCCCAAGCCACCAAGCGCAGAAGACTGACCAGCTGACTCCCTCACCTCTGCTTATTGTCGAATGATGTTCTACCGCCGTTCCCCTCCTGATCGTCGTTTTCATTTAAAACACGAATTTTACCTAATCGCGCAAATTCCTTTTTTAAATCGTGCAATTAAAAAAATGAATTATTACGAGCTCAGGAAGACAGAGTGGAAGAAGCCAAAGGGGGGGCGTGAGTGTGGAAGGATCAAGGAGACTCGAGGGAGAGAAAGCAAGCAAGCTGGACGAGACAAGGGAGAGCGAGACAGAGAGACAGAGAGATGAGCGGCTTCGCGGTCGCAGCGCCGCCAATGCACGGGAGGAAGAACGTCTCCTTCAAATTGGGCGAATCGAGGCAGGTCGCTGCAGCGGCGACTGCTGCCGCGGCGAGCAGCAGCTGCAACGAACCATCGCTGCTTCACGTGTGCCACCTCCACATCTCGTCGTTCAATCTCGCGTCCTTCTCGCCGCCCTCGCCCTCGCCCGCGGCGTCGGCCGCGCCCGCCGCCCACGGCTCGATGTCGGCCGTGCATCCCAATCCCCTCTCGCTCTCGGCCACCACGGGCGCGGACGAGGTCCTCGCCCGCTGCGTCATCTCCGCCATCACGCACCACCTGCAGCAGCAGTCCTCGTCCTCGCCCCCCCACCAGCACCAGCATTTGCCACATTCGAGTAGCGGCGGCTCAAATGATGCGCCGTTGCTGCACGAATTGTGCATCGAATTGGAGGAGTTCCTCGAGGACGTCCCCGCGGCGTGCATGGTGCTGCAGGGCCTGGCTCGCGTGTTTGGAGGCCACGACGAGCAGACGCCCGGCAGGCACCGCGTGGAGATGGGCGCCACCACCCTGCCCGCCTTGGAATCGATCGCCTACGGCCCCCGCGCCAAAGATGAGAGGACCGAGGGGGGCGCTACGACGACGATGACGATGGCGACGATGGCATCGGCACGAGGAGAGGGTGGAGGTGAGGAGCCACTGTTCTGTGCGACGAGGCTTCGGGTGCTGCCGTCGTTCCCGTTGAACGCGCAGACGGGCGCGCACCTCTCTCTGTTGCTGGCGGCCCTGCCCAAGCTCGAGAGCTTCCACATCACGGTACTGCGTTGCACTGCCTGCTTCTGCTTGCATTCTTCTTGATCCTTCCGCTATAACTCATCATGCTCAACACACGCACACGCACACGCACACGCACACGCACACGCACACGCACACGCACGCATGAATATGCAGGCTGGAGACGGACTGCGTGCGCGATTGGTGTTCCCGCTGCTGCTGCAGAGTATGCGTACGTGCGGCGCGACGCTCACGTCGCTCGTCTTGGATCGCTTCCGGCTCACCGACGCCGATCTGCACCTGGCGATGATCAAGCTGCCACAGACGACGCGCCGACTGCAGACGCTGAGCTTTCAGAACAACGAGTTTGGTACTGCACGTCTTGCACCCATGTGCCACAGTGGCCTGTAGGATTGACGCGTGATTGTCTGTGCCCATCCAGGTCCCGCGTCCATAAAGGCAGCGTCGGGCTGGCGCGGCGAGGGCGTCGAGCAGCTGGCAAGCGTGGTGGCCAGCAGCGCGCAGATGGCCTTGCTGTCCACGCTGAACCTGTCCAACAATCGACTGAGCGATGAAGCGCTGGTGCTGCTGTCCAAGGGCTTATCACAAACCGGCTGTTGCCTCGCCGACCTCGACCTGAGCCACAACAACTTTGGTCGTGAGGGCGCACGAGGTAACCACCTCGCCTCCATTTCAGCTGGCTGCTGCACCCTCAGCCTAACTGTCGAGTCTTTGTCTTGTCTTGTGCAGCGCTGGGACGAGCGCTGTTGACCAACCGAACGGTCTTGTCGTTGAACTTGTCCAATGTCAACAATCACGACCGAGGCTGGCATCAAGGAGTGGACGACATCACGCAAGCGTTGAGCGTGAACGAGGTAAGGCCCTAGCACATTGCGCGCCCTGCACTGCTGTTTTTTCTCCATCAGGAAGTGAACCACCCCGTTGCGTTCTCTGTGACAGACTCTGCGATGCCTGAACCTGTCGCGAAACAAACTGCCTTCGACTGTCGCCCGCAGCCTTGCGTCAGCACTAGGTACGTGCGCAAGCGGTTGTCTCTTATGGTGTCGCTTTTTATAGCTCACGTGTTGTCATTGACAGGGAACAATAACTGCTTGACGTCGCTCGACGTGAGCGGCAATCGCCTGGGCCTCGATGGAATAGAGCAACTGGCCACCGCGCTGCGATGCAACCACTCGATCGTCTGCCTCGACGTGCGCAACAACAAGAGGGAGGGCAACAAGGAGGACAGGGAGAGCGGCCGCATAGAATGCATCTTGATGAACGTCCTGCGCGAGAACATCACTCTCGTCGAGCTCCGCTACGGTGACGACGAGCTCTTCCTCACGCAGAGCCGAAAGAAGGACGGAGGCGCCGAGCACCAGTCGGCCGGCATGTTCGGCAGTGCGATTCAATCCTACCTCAAAGACAACCGGCGACGTCGAGCGCGCAAGGAGAAGACCGCCGCGTTGCTGGCACATCAGGACGACGACGCCGAGATTGACGAGACCGACGAAATGATCAGCGTCGAATCGATGCTGCTGGATCGGGGCGACGAGGATAGCAGCCGCTACCAAACGATCGACCTTTCGTGTTACTCGCTCTGTTCGAACGCGGTAGCCAACGTCATTGAGCGCGAGCTCAACGCCAAGCAGCCTGGAGCGGGGCGCAAGGGCGACGCTGCCCTCTCGCCACCCCTGTCGGGGTATACGGTCACGTCTCCGCAATCACCACCACCGCTCTCTAGCGCCGCCTTGCGCTCTCCCTCCATGCTTTCTCCCTCCCCTTCCACCTCGTCGTCTTCGTCGTCTTCTTCATCTTCGTCATCAGCCGGTTTGTCGCCCTTCTCACCGACGCCCTCGTGGGTGTGGAGATCGACGCCTTCGCTCCTCTCCAGCTCGCGCCTGACCTCGACACACACCGACCAGTCGTTCCTCTTTGAGAAAGTGCTTCTCTTCGGCAACCGCCTCACGTCTCTGCCCGTGAGTAACTTCGAACCGGCCAGCGAGCGGTGGGAGAACCTGACATCCCTCGACCTCTCGAACAATCGCCTCTCCTCCCTCCCTGCCGCATTGAGCGACATCGCCAGCCTTCGCATCTTGGACCTGCGCTTCAACCGATTGCAATCCCTGCCGCCAGCGATCGGAAAGCTCAAGGTACACGTCCGCCACCATTGGTTTCTCTATTGGTTTGTCTGTTCGGCGAGGCACTGACAGCCCACACGCACCGATAGGAGCTGCGCGTGCTCCACCTGAACAAGAACTATCTCATGGAACTGCCGTTGGAGATATTCCAGTTGCACCTCAACTCACTCTCGCTCTTTGGCAACCCCATGCACAGGATAAAGATCAAGATCTACGAGCAGTGCCAGGGCTGGCGTGACACGCTCGATCTCTCCTACGAACGCATCGGTAACACCACACACTCCGCGGCAACGCCTGACGCGACGTACGTTATGCGCGCGCAATGTATGTTGACTCGACGTGTTCGCGTTTCGGCACAGGTTCGGACGAGCTGTCGCATCTGCCTACGGAGCTTTTCCCCGGCCTCACGCAGCTGAAGCGTTTGGTGCTCAACCACAACGACATCTCCCTCCTGTCGTCGGGTGTCGCGCAGCTTGTCTCGCTCGAAGTGCTCGAGCTGGAGGACAACCGGCTCAACGTGCTCCCCTGGCAAGTGGGCAGCATGAGCAACCTCAAGGTGCTCAAGCTGGACGGAAATCCGTTGAGCAAGGTGCCCCCGGATGTGGCGCGCTCTAAGGGCAACCTGCAGATCTGGCAGCGTTACTTGGTTGGGCTCAAGGCTCGCATGGACGAGTCCTACCGGTACGGTTGTCATGCCGCTCATGCCAGGTCCTGGGACGTGAGCGCTTACGATGCGTGCGTCACAGGATGAAGATGGTCATCGTCGGCGATCACGCCTTGGACAAGGCCTGTCTTCTTCAGTCGATATCTGACTTTGTGCGTCCTAGGTACTGTCCCGCCTTGCGGGCGTTCATTGCACTTTCTCTTCACTTGCGCAGAGACAGTGATTTCTCACTTTGTTCATTGTCCAGCGCCCCGGAGAGGGAAGCGAGCGATGATGGACGTCAGTCCTCGCGGTATGAAGTGGAGCCAGAGGAAATGCGCGCCACTGACCTTGTGATCAAGGCCAACACCCGAGGAATCAACGCTTCTACCAACGTCGACGTCACCCTCTCGGCCCTCAACATCACTGGGTACACTTCATCCCCACGTCTCATGTCAGAGATGATGATGCGTGTTACGCTCACACACATTGCGCCGGTCGCGGCAGGCTTACGGTGAGCGATCCCACTTATCACTGCTTTTTGGTGAACAAGTGCGTCTACATGCTGGTCATCAACATGCCCGACTTCACGATCGAGTCTGTTGAGGAGTGGCTGCAGCTCCTTCGCAGCAGGTTTGAACATGTCTCCTTTCTACTCTTTTGCGTTCCTGTGGATTGGTTTGGTTTGACGAATGGCAAACGTACTCGTGGTCAGGGCGGGCAAGTCGGCCGTGTTGCTGGTCGGCACCCACCCTAACAGCCTAGGCTGCTCGCCGGAGCAGAAGGGGAGGATCGCGTCAGTGTTCCACAGCAACACGCTCATCAAGAAGTATCCCATGATTCGCAGCATCATATCTGTATGCGGCAAAACTCGCAAAGGTCCGTTCGACGCTGCGCCCTCTCACGCCAACCTTCATGTTGTTTACCTAACGTGCGCGCCTGTAACAGACATCGAGCTCCTCGTCCGTACGATCTACCAGACGGTCGTCTCCCAGCCCTACATGCCCGCCTTCATCTCGCGCGGTGCCGTGCTGTTTGAGGAGTGCCTGGCGTCGGAGAGGTACGCATAGCACAGATGATCGCACGAGCACCCCGAGGGGAACGCAGGCTTACTTAGGTAAACGTTACTGCCGTGTAACAGAATGACACGAATGCCGCCGATCATGGATTGGGACGAATACGCTTCGGTCGCACATGACTGCGGCATTGCGCCGGACCAGATCATGACCGTGACCAAGCACTTTCATCGCATTGGTGCGTTGACGCTTCATTCATCGTGCTCTCTGGCCTTTTCTTTACCTAGCCTCCAGGAAAGCTCACGCGCGTGCGTTGTGGCCTACGCGCAGGTTTGATAAGCGCGCATACCAAGGTGGCGTCACGATCGCTGTTGAGCCGGATGGTGCTGCTCGATCCTCTGTGGCTCCTTCACGTGTTCCGAACGGTTCTATCAGGCTCAACCACGTACTATTTTAATCTATCCTCCTACATAGACGTCAAAGGCCAAACCTGACTTACGCTCACATACGCAGGGCATTGAAACATGGCGTCCTCCGCGAGAAGGACCTCTGGGACATGTGGGAATCGCACGGCTATGCCCCTGAGCTGCGGGTACGCACGAAGCGCGCGCAACGACTGCTCATGCTTGCCATTGACTCACGTTGAGCATCGTAAAATGCCACAGGAACTGCTGCTTCTGTTGCTGGAACAGTTTGGCCTCGCTCTGCGCTTGGTCCGATCCTCAAGTGCGCTCGAGGGCAGCAGTGCGGTGACGGACAGCGAGACGTCACCTAAGGAGCAGAGCAACGACGCCAAGCGGCGATACTTCAGCAAGGTCGAGCGCACCAAGCGCATCGATTCGCTGGTCGATCATAGCTGGCAGAATATGCTGGAGCTGCAGGCTCGGGAGGACGAGCGCGAGGGCAAGACTCGAGGCGAGAAGATCATCATTCCTTCACTGCTCTCCACTGCGCACCTCCCGCTGCACAAGTTTGGATGGAGGCCCGAGCGCTACCTGATCAAGCTTGAGCTCCGCGAGCGGAAACGCTCCAGCGTATCACCAGTGGCATCAGCGCCAGCAGCGGGCACGCCGGCGCCTTCGCTGTCGTCTTCGTCTGCGGTTCGCTACCTATCGACGTCGGTGCAGCTGCGTCGATACCTGCCGCTGTTCCCGAACTCGCCCTACGCCACTCAGGACAAGAACACGACTACCGCAGAGATCAGAAGCGGCACAGCGGTCACCTCCACTCGAACGACGCAGAACGCAAGCCTGGCGTACCTCTACGGCCCGGCCTACCAACCCGAGCACAATCGCTTCCGCCTTGGAGTCTCGCAGGAGGCCAATCAGCTGCTCCACGAAATGGAACCGTCACCGACCCCGTCGGCGTCCATGGTCTCTTCGGGCGCCGGAGCGGAGCTGGCCGCTGGGATGCGGAGTGGCGTGCACTTTCTCGAGACGTCATCGACAACAACATCACCACTGCCCATCGAGGCGCCGTTGGCGTCGTCGTCGGTGGCAGCAACCTCGCCCTCGCCGCCCTCGCCCCAGTTCAGCCAGCGCTCGCTGTCTCGGTCGCCGCCTCCTCGATCGCCCGCTCTTTCGTCTTCGCCGCCTGCGCCGGCGCCTTCGCTACTGGCTCCGCCTTTGGCCATCCCGCGCAGCGGCCTTGTGCACGAGCTGCGCCGCAGCTATCGATTCGACTATCTGCCGGCCGGCTTCTTCTCGCGTCTGATGGTCCATCTGCTCCAGGTGGTTGATTCACCCCTCTACTGGAAGCACGGCATCGTGCTCTTGCAGGCCAACAACAGCAACAAGAGGGACACGCCCAAGCCAACCAGCGGCGGTGGTGAATTGCCGTTGGCAGCGACAGCTTCGCCGTCGATCGCGGCCAGGAAGACCTCTCCCTCCTTCTCGCTGTCAGCCTCGATTCTCTCATCGTCGCCACACTTGAGAGAGCTGCGGCGGTCAGGACTTGACTTCGACGTCTTCCAGAATGGCGCCGGGCGGAGAGGCAAGGGATCAAGCGGACAGACGGCGAAGAAGGGCAAGGGAAAGAACAAGGTTCCACGCAAGGAAGACGAACAGAGCACGGGAGGAGCGAGCAGGAAGGAGAACAGCGGCAAGGCGGGGCAGGACAACAGCGACAAAATGAAGGACGAACAGCGAGCCCTGTTGGAGGAGTTCCCGGAGAAGAGCATGCTCAAGGTTCACGTCTACGGCGCCAACCCCGGCAAGCTGCTGCGACTGATTGAGGTACCACACCGCACACTGCACGGCATTTTGGGTCTAAACTAACGATGGCGTGGTGCAGGCCAACATCGAGGATCTAGCTATCAATTGGTTCCGTGTCAAGTCGCAGGTCCTGGTGCCGTGTTGCCACTGCATTGCCCTGCGCAAGCACAAGCTGGCCAAGACCACGCTCTTCGCGGCGCAAAAGCTCAAATCCACGGGCAAGCGTTTGGCAAACGACGCCAACGAAGACGAACTAATCGAAGTTGGCATGGGCGCGGCCCAGAACGACAACGACGAGCCTTTCCTGTTCTCGCTCGAGGAGTGTCTGCGCGCCATCACCAAGCGTCGACGCGTTCTCTACTGCCAGGCTGGACGAGCCGTACCCATCGACAACAGCGCTCGCGCGCGTGGCCGGTACGCACACTTCTCCATAGCTCGTGCGCAGCCCATCCATCACCAATGGCGCTAAGGGTTGTGGTGGACGTGATGCAGGCGGAAATCAACGAGCAAGATCTATTTGGAGGGCGAGGACCTGCCCACCGTTAAACTCGACAACCTCGTGCCCGATCTCTCGCTGGCTGATCTCCAGGTTCGTTCCTGTCCCTGCCCCTCTCTCCCGCGTCAAGAAACCTCAGCCCAGCTCGCTAACCTGTTCGGGGGATGAAACGAAACCCAAGGGCTTCGAGATCGACTTCTCGGAGATCAAGTTACTGTCTCAGATCGCCCAGGGTCCCTTTGCCGTGGTCCACTCGGCCATCTACCGAGGAGCACAGGTGGCAGTCAAGGTCTGCTTCCCTCCTTCTCTCTCTCTCTCTCTCTCTTGGCCTGACTGATGCACTAACGCGACTGTACGCGCGCAACAGGAGTTTCGCATTTTGCCTACGGACAAGCCTGACGAGGAATCGCCGTATGTGTCGGAGGAGGAGATACTCTCCGTATTCAACGAGTTCCGATCCGAAGCTTGGCTCATGACGTACGTTGAGAGCTCTCTCTCTCTCTCTTTCGCTGTCGTGAGCTCCCCCATGATTCCTGTACATTAGCGAGTCGGCTGCTGATGTGTCGTCTGGTGGGGCGCAACTACGTCATCCTCAGGCTGCTGGACCATCGCAACCTGGTCAAGCTCGAGGGCATTTGCAGAGGACCGTTCTCGCTAGTCATGGAGTACCTCTCGCAGGGCACGCTCTACGACTATGTTCAAGCGTACGAGCTCAGCCCCTTCCCCAATATGCTGTCATCCTTAAATTCTGACCTGGCACGGCCATTTGTTTGGACAGACGAGGACAATTGAGTTGGGACGAGGTGATCAGCATTGCGCGGGACATAGCCGAAGGCATGAACCACCTGCACTCGCATTCACCGCCCATCATTCATCGCGACCTTAAGTCCACCAATGTCATGGTACGCGCGCACACACACACACACACACACACATACACATACACACATCACCATGCGCAACGCTCGTCTCACGATCAGCTTTTCATGTTGGTGCCAATAGCTATCGAACGGCGTCGCCAAGGTGTCCGACTTTGGCTTGTCCACGGCCCACTCGCTCTTTGTGAAGGGGCGGGTCGTGGACAACCCCATGTGGCTGGCCGTGGAGGTCATCCGAGGCGAGGCCTTTTCGCTCAAGTCCGACGTCTATAGCTACGGCATCATCTTGTGGGAGCTCCTCACCTGCCAACCGCCGTTCCGGGAACACCTCGAGGCCAGCAGGTTCTGGTTCGACCTCGAGGAGAAGATCATGAACGGTGCGCGATCCTCGCGTTATAATGTGGCTGGCGTATGGACATCTTATTTATTGCACATGTCCGTGTTTGCAGGTCTGCGACCAGCGATTCCCGAGAGCTGTCCTGCAGACTATGCCGAGCTCATGCGCGCGTGCTGGAACGAGAACGTTGGCGTGCGGCCGTCCTTCAGTCAGATCCTCAAGCGGCTGGCGGCTATTTCGGAAGGCAGCCTTAACCGATCATTTGATGTCGCCGCAAGCCTTCACGTAAACAACCCGACGCCAACAACAACCACGCCAGAAGCACCCGTGACGCACGCTACGGCGCCATTGATCATGCAGCAGCCGCAGCAGCAGCGAGGCAATTCGCTGGCTTCCTCGTCCTTTGCCTCAACCGGGGCATCCGCGTGGCACACTGCCAGCAAGCAAGGCAAGGCCAATTTGCTGATGTCTCTCAACACGTTGCCCGATGGCAGGTACATGGTATTATGCGTTTCTTACGCGTGCGTGTGCTTTCCCGTGTACTCACGCTTTTCTTCCCATCTACACCAACCAGTTCGGGCTCTCAGACCGTGTATGCCGGCTGGCGATGCCTGCTTCGGCCTTCCCACTCGGGAGCGGTACAGTGCCTGCTCGGTGCTGAGGACCATGTCTGGGCCGGCTGTCGAGGTACGACCTGCCTACTATCATCATCAGCGACAACCGTCCGTCGACCAGCGACTAGTGCACCGTTGCTGACTGTGCATAACATCTTTCCTTTTATCTTTAGATGGCACCATCCGCGTGTGGGACCAGCGTGGAAACGTGGTGTGGGACATGCGCGCTCACCACCGGCAACGCGTCAACGCCCTGTCGTTTTGCGGTACGCTCGCTTCATATGCCTTGCCGGTCGATCGTGTTCTGCTCCCTAACATCGAGCTCGACATGTCGGCTTAATCAGGCGGCTACGTGTGCAGCGCGTCGTCGGACCGCAGTATAGGGTTGTGGGACGTTCACACCTTCAAGCGCCACAATCGCCTGAACGGCCACTGGGAGGAAGTCACATGTCTCGCCAACGTGGGACAGGAACTCTGGAGCGGTTCTCTCGACGGGTCCATCCGCGTCTGGTCAAAGGTTTCCGCCGCTCCTACGAACCCACCGCATTGCTCTCTTTGTCGCTAATCACTGGCGTGCGCGCACGTGCACACGTACATGGCAGAAATGGTCGTGCAGGCGAATGCTCGCCTTGGAGAGTCCAGTACGAACGATGCTCGTGCATGACACGCTGGTGTGGGTGGCCACTGACCATGGCATCAGTCTCTTTGACACCATCACCACGCTCAAGGTTCGCCGCATGATGCGCACGCGCACATCACACCACCATCCGTGTCCACCATTGACGCGTGCGTGATACAGGTCAACGAAATCGTCTACGACGAGCAAGAGAGTGCAGGTAATTGGCAAGGCTCCGTTTGCACCATGTGCCACGTTGGCTCAACGGAGGAGGTGTGGATGGGCACCACCGCCGGCCATCTCTACGTCTTCCGCGTGCGCGATGTGTGGGAAGACAAGGGTGCGCTTAAGCCTTCGCAGAGCGCCGCCGCTCACCCGAGCCTTGCGTGCACTCGTCACTGATCGTTTGCTCTGTTTTCGCAGTCGACTCGGAACAGAAGACGCCCAACCCGAACTGGCGCTATCACACCGTGGTGCCGCTGACTGTCGGAGACGATGACAGCTCGGCCGACGATCTCCTAGGCCGGGAGAAGCGAGCGACTGGCGATGGCAGCGGCGAGGAGAACGACGACGAGGACAGCGATCGGCAGGTGATGTCGATGCTTGCCGCTGACGGCCTGGTGTGGATCGGCGGGCGTCGAGGGGACCTCGCCGCTTTCGATGCCGCCTCGAGGAAGAAGCGGTTCCATTTTGGCGCGTACCACAGGGATGCGCTCACCTGCCTCTTCACTGTTCCTCCCAGGTACGCTGCCCTATCCACACGAGGCATGCATGCGCGTGCGCGTGATGCGCCGGCACGGGGTCGGGGCTGACTTTCAAGATTGTGATGACGACGCAGCAGAATGAGACAGGCCGACCGCTTGCCCACGTTCAGGGAGCGACAGCAGATGCGGGTGCGTCAACAGACCGCCGAGGCGAGTGCGTCGACCAAGGGCAAGCAAAAGGCCGATCGTGACGATCACGCCGATCCCAGCCCAGACGACGCCGACAAGTTCGTCCAGAGCGACCCAGTGCCCACGCCAGAGTCGTCTGCGTGGGGCGAAGCCAGCGCAGGAGGAGTCATCGTGTGGACCGGGTCGTGGGATCGCGGCGTGGGCATGCTCAACGTCGACACCCTCCTCGAGGAGGAGAACGCCGCGCTCACAGCCGCGCCACCAACCTCCCTCGCTGCTCGGGTGCTCGCTTCACGTCACCTCCACCACCACGCCCTGCCCTCCTCGTCCCTCCCCTCACACCTCGGACTCAGCCATCATCACAATCCCTCATAAGCCTCCGAGGCATCCCACGCACGACAGCACACGAAACACACATACACATACATACGAGACGCATCACGTGATGCGTCGTGGCGATCGTCCGCGGCCGGCTTGCTGCGTTGCGCCGACGCAGGCAGGCGTCGCGCCAGCTGGACCGACGCCTACCAGTCCCAAGCCGCAGCGAGAAACGCATCAGCGAGTTCCGCAGGCGCCGGTTGGTCCGTTGCGGCGGAAGCAGCTCCCAACCAGATATTTGTGGAATTTACGGTAATATTGAACAGAGAATTTTTAAGATTTCCGACTTAAGGCCCCCGAAAGGACCGCGAGAGTGGGGAAAGGGGCAGGAATACGCCGAACGTGTCCCTACGTAGCGTAGCGTTACTTCAGTACAACTACAAAAGCTGAAGCGGCCTTGGCGCCAGATCTCAAATTCATTCATTCATTTTCCAGCCTCCCTGTACACCTCCAACCCCCAAGGCAACTCATAACAACCAAAAACTACATAACAACATGGCATCTTTGACATCGATCGATATGCCGTCCTTTTGGCCGAGCAAGAAGAAGTCGCCGCCGACGTCGCCCACCTCGTCGTCTTCTTCTGCCAGCTATCAGGACGGTGGTGGCTACTACTCGTCTTCCTCGTCTTCCTCGTCTGCTGGGTCGACCTACCACTCGTCCAGCTTCGACGCCGAGCCCACGCCGGCCGCCCCGAACGCGGGCGGCGGCTGGCGGCAGTACCTCGGCTGGGGCTCGACCTCACCCACCTCAGCTGCCTCCTCTTCCTCTTCCTCCTCGTCCTTCAAGCGATCCGAGGAGGAGCGACGGCCCATTCGAGGCCTGGCCGGCCAGGACAGGACTTACACCTGAATCCGATCTCTCCCGCCCATTTCCGAACATCAAATGGCGCCAAAACGAGAAAAGTCGCTGCATGGAGAGACGGCAGGCCATATCGTTTGTGTACAGAAGAAGAGCGAGGTGGAGGAGGTTTGTACAAAATGCCAATAACAACAACAACAACAAAGGTTTGGAGACCGAAGGGTTCGGTCAGCCAACAACAACAGCAAATACAAACTTTTGTTTTTCTTTCTATCTTCATCTCTCCTCATCTCCAACAAGCTGAGAAGGTTGGAGCGTTGAGTGCTGCACCCAGGGTGAGGCACTGCCTACTACAGAAGCCACTTGGTCTTGCTTGTTGGCAGCCTCATGGCCAGGAAGACTGGAGCAGTGTGAGGAAAAGGAGAGGGAAAGAGAAGAGAAATACAGCCCCACAAGCAGAACCAGAAGTAACATGGAGCCACCACAAGGAGCAGGTGCTGCGGCTGACAAAGGTAACAACCTGCCCCCACTCTGGAGGAGGGTGGACAAGGACATGATGAACACGAAAGGCTTCGATCTTTCGCTCCCCCCCCCCCTGTCGGTCCGTGACCTGAGGTTTTGTGTGGCCACACAGCCATCCCTGTGACCGTGCTGACGGGCTATCTCGGGTCGGGCAAGACGACGCTCCTCCGACGCCTCCTGCACCAGCACGCTCAGACGCCGCTCCGCCTTGCCGTCGTCGAAAACGAGGTACGACCGCCAGGCCCACGCACGGCGCCAGTGCAGCGTTGTTGAGCGCGATGAGTGTGCGTGTGCGTGTGCGTGCAGTTTGCGACGTCCAACATCGGCACGGAGAACGAGCTGCGCGAGGACGCACAGCACGCGGCGTGCACGGCGCAGATCATCGAGACGAGCAGCGGCTGCCTGTGCTGCTCGGCCGGCGGGAAGGACTTCAAGCGCGTGCTCGCTCAGCTGATCGACCACCGCGACAAGTTCGACCACGTCATCATCGAGACCACGGGCCTGGCCGACCCCGCCTTCGCCTCCGCCTTTCTCAACAAGCCCAAGTGCGCGCACGTTTGCTTGTGTGTGCATTCATGCGTGCTAGCTCGCTCACGCTGCCGTGTGTGTGTGTGTGTGGCATAAGGCTGCGTGCGCACTTCAAACTCGATGCGATTGTGACGCTGGTCGACGCGCAGAACGTGCGGCAGCAGCTGGCTGCCGGTGCGCAGAGCAAGGCCTCGCATGAGTCGCGTGACATTGGCATCGAGATCATCAACGAGGCCGAAGAACAGATCGCACTCGCTGGTAACGCGCAAACGCGTTTCATCGCCTTTGGCATCACCACAACACGCTGATGGAGCGCTTCGTTCAACGCACAGATCGCATCTTGCTCAACAAGGTCGACCTGGTGTCAGCCAAGGAGCTGAACGAGGTCGAGAAGCTGGTGCGGGGAATCAACCCATCGGCTCCGATCACGCGCACCGAGTACTCCAAGGTCGACGCCGCCACCATCCTCAACATCGGCGCCTTTGACATCGAGAAGACTCTGGCGCGCGACGAGGGATTCCTCAACTTTAGGTACAGTCACTCCTACACGCACGCAGTATCCGCGTGGGGACGGGGCTGACGCGCGTGCGCACAGACCGTATCGACAGCACGACTCCCGCCTTCAGTCGGTGACTCTCCGAAGCGAGGTACATCGCTTCCCCCGCATGCACACGCACGTGCCGCGGTGCTTCTTACGGCTGTGATGGCGGCGGGACAGGGCGAGTACGCGATGGTAGATCTGCAGCGATGGGTCGGGCTGTTGCTCAAGGAGCGAGGCAACGCCATCCTGCGCACCAAGGGCGTCGTGCACGCGCAGGGCGGCCGCAGGTTCGTGCTGCAGGCCGTGCACTCCACGTTCGCATTCGAGGCCAACGACCACGTCTACGTGCCGCACGGCGCGGGTGCCCAGCCCCAAGGCGCTGGCGCCGCTCCTCCTGTCGCTCCTGGTGCAGCGAGTGCGGCCGCGCCCAAAGTCAATCGCTTCGTGTTCATCGGGCGCGACCTCCACCCCAAGGATCTGCTCGAGCACTACCAGCGCCACCTCAGGCAGGGCGGCGAGGAGGCCGGCGCCGTTGACGAGAGCGTGCCCGGCGTGCGGGTCGAGGCGTGGACCGGCATGTCGCGGGGCACGTTGGGCGGTCGATGGACCTCGTCGCTGATCGCGTTCGGCGTCCTCTACCTGCTCTCGCGCAATCGCACGACGGTGACCGACGCCATGGGCCTGCCGCAGGAGTGGGGCTGGCTGCTGGTCGTCGTCGCTGTGATCATCGCCGCCCTCACCAAGCGACTCTTCTAGCGCATTGCCCTCAACACGTACACACTCTTCACACACATAACACGCATGCGGCAGTGTTGAGAGATCACCAGTGATCAGCCAACTCCAGGAAGAGTCCAGCCAGGAAGCCGGACATCAGCGACAGACCTGCCACACGCCCCGCGATGCGATACGCTTCTGGGAGCCTGTGCCGATTGTGCGTGTGAGACGCGCCGTGTCGTGTGCGTGCGTGCGTGAGACGCGTTGCGTTGCGGTGTGTGTGTGTGTGTTGCAGTGTGGACGGACGCGAGCTCGTACATGACGTTGGCGATCATCACCAGCATGGCGCCGGCCGCCACGCCCTCGGCCACTGCCAGGCCGTAGAGAAAGTCTGAGTCGGCTTCGCCCTCGCCCGGCTCCTTCATGAACGATCCCGCGAACGCGCCCACGCCGGTGAACGCTGTCACGCCTGTGAGTGAGCGAGCGACGCTCCGCTGCGTGCTGCGTGCGTGGTGGGTACCGGTGAGCATGAGCCACATGATGAGGATGACGACGCGCGACATGCCGTTCTCGAGCATGACGATGGACGAGGAAAGGGCGACCGGCAGATTGCCCAGGAAGAACGCCACTCGGAGCGAGACCGTCACGCCGTCGTGTGAGGCCGACTCGACGCCTGCGACGTCGCATGCGCGCAGTCAGCCGACACACGCACACAGCGTTGCGTGGTCGAGCGGCTGGTGTGTACCGATGACGAGCGACTCGGGGACGCCGTCGATGAGGAGTCCCATCCAGATGGCAAGTCCGATGAGGCCGTGTGAGTGTACGTGTGGCGTCGGCTCGACCGCTTCTGGCGGCAGATTCGCTTCGTCCTCTGTCCTCACTCGCGTCAGTCCATACACTCATGCATCACGCTCAACTCGCGCGCACGCACACACCTTTGTTGATGACCATCGGCAGCGATGGGCCAGCATTCACGTCGCCTTCGGCTTGCGGGTCGACGACCCACGACTCCAGGCGGATGTATCGCTCCGTCCTCCGCTTCTTCTTCTCAATGCTCTCAGCCACAGCCACCTCCCTCTCCTCTTCCTCCTCCATCATCCGCTTCTCCAACTGCCGACGCCACACCACCACACGTGTGCGGTCAGCGCATGGCTCGTGCGTGCGTGCGTGGAGGGCAATCAAGCGTACCTCGGCTTCGAGGACGAGTTCGAGCGCCTCGAGGGACGCCTCTTGCCCGATACCCGAGCTCTTGCGCCGATGCCCGAGCTTGGCCAGAAGCGGCCGCACGCGCCTCGATCGCCACTTCATCAGCTGCTTGCGCTTGGCGGTCAGCCGGCGCATCCACCCGCCGCGCCGCTCCAAGAACGTGTCGATCACGACGAACAGCAAACCGCCTGAATGCCACGACCATCAGCATGCGTGCGTGCGCGTGTGCGATAGTGATCATTCATGCATGCTTGCGCGAATGACGGAGTGCGCGGAGCTATACCGACGAGGGACGAGACGAGGAGGACGCTGGTGGAGCCGCGCCCAAACGCCGATGGGTGGAAGAGCCACTCGCCAAAGAGGGAGATGGTGAGGGCGCTCAGCATCACTCCGCCACCAAAGCTCATCAGCGCCCCGCGCGCCCATAGCGGCACCCTCGGCCACTCCTGCAGCCACACGAAAAAGAGAAAAGAATAGTTATTAATTTTATAATTCAGTCACTATCCATTAAATAAATCCTAAATAAATAGTAATCGAATCCCTGACCACTGGAGAATATCAATATAATTATTTTACTTTTTTATAATCAGCCATGCGGCAGAAAAAAATGAATAACTAAAAAAATGAGAAAGGCGGAATGGTTTAGGTACGAGGCCGATGACGCAGCCGACGGGGAAGGCGCTGGCGCTCAGCACGCCCCACCCCACGGCCTGCAGCTGCTCCATCCCACCCCACGCACGCACGCACACTCTTGTTGTGTTCTTGGAGTCCTCCGGACCACCCTCGGCAGAGGGAACCGTGTCGGCCGATAAACGAGCCCGCAGACGCCATTGGCTCGCTCCTTCGTCTTCCAGCACGCGCCTGGACTCCTCGCTCGATCTCTCGCAACTCTCACGCACTCTCGCTTTCACACGCACGCCAAACCCGAGATGGAGAGAGAAGACAAAGACAAAGACGAAGCGGAAGAAGACTCGTTGTTGTTGGCGGTGGCGTTGGGAGAGGAGGTCTTGGGCGGGTAGTGGAAGAGGAACAGACGCTGGCCCGACGCCAGCTTGTGCACCTTGTCTGGCACCCATCCCGCAACTGCATCGGCCGTACAGGTGAACACGTTGTGAGTGTCATCGAGCATGGCGTGTGCATGATGTGTGCGTGTGCGTGGGTGCGTACCGGGAAACTGGTAGGCCACAACGCGGGCTCCGGGCTTGAGGAAACGGTTCAGGACGTCCTTCATCTTCTTGTTGCCGTGCTCGCTCAGGTACATCGTCACCACCGATGCGTCCCTGCAAAAATAGTGCACGCAGCGGCTCAGCACACGCACACGCACACGCACACGGACTACATTGAAGTGCGCGCGCACGTACGTGTAGTCGACGTCGAGCGCGTTCTGCTTGAGGATGGTGATGCGGTCGTCGAGCCCGCTCTTCTGCGCGTTGAGCCGGGCCTCCTTCACCAGCGCGTCGTCCAGCTCCACGCCCACGCACCGCGCCTTATACCTCCGCGCCGCCTCCACGCACATCCCTGTGCCGCACACACCGCACACGCACACGCAATGCAACACGCGTGTGTGGCGTTCGTGTGCGCGTGAGGATGAAGTGATATGAAAGAGTGTGTGGGCGTGCAGCGCGTACGTCCGTCGCCACAGCCCACGTCGAACAGGCGGTCAGTGTGGGTCAGGGCGGCGAGCTTGAGTATCTCCGAGACGATGTAGTCGCTGGTGGGCACGTAGGGCGCCAGGTACTTCCCGTTCAACGCCCACCCTGCCACGAATCTCCACCACGTCCTCAGCGCCAGCCCCATCTTCGTCCTTCGCCCTCAACGTTTTTTAGTTCCGATCGAGAAAAAAACATTTTTTCTTCGCCTTGCTGATATATTTTTATTCATTTTCATTTTCATTTTCATTTTTGACTTTTTTGTTTGGTTACGGCCTCGCGGCTAATAACCGGAGAAGAAAATACAATTCATTTGGCGTACGCCAAATCGGGCTTCATTTTGTGTGGACACCAACGCTGTAGAGCGAACAAGACCAGCTGGCTCACGGGACACAACAAGGGCCGCCATAACTAACTCACACAAGGAGATCAAAGCTAGCTATAACAACACAGCGTCAGCGAGGTAGGACTGTACGCACCGATACCCCCACCCCTTGTTTTTCTCTTCTTTCTGTATTATGGCACAAAATACATTTCAATAATATTTATTATTTTTATATTATTTATGTTGTTCAGTTCTTGTGTGATGAGATGGAGCAAGTATATTATATTTTATTTATTAATTGAATTTTTGGTTATTTATTTCAACCCGTGCAGGAAGAGAGGATGGCAACCCCGAGTACGCGAACAACGACGGCGTTGATGGAGGGCTGGCTCACCAAGGAGGGCGGAACCATCAAGTCATGGAAGAAGCGCTGGTGCGTCTTTGCCGACGGACAGATCACCTACTACACCGCCCCTCCCTCCAAGGTTCCCTCCCCCCCTTCGCTTTCACTTTTGTCTTCGTTTTCGTTCTTTATTTTTATTTATTTATTTTTTTGTTCCACGAATGAAAATTTTTCTTTTTCTTTTTTGTTCTGACACTGCCATGGTGTACAGAACGGTAAGGTGAAGGGCTCGATCCCGCTCAAGATAATGGAGAAGGTGCAGAAGAACGACTACAAGAAGAAGAAGAACTGCTTCGAGATCCAGACCCCCGATCGCAACTACCACCTCTTTGCCTCCACCGGCGAGGTGCCGACGCTACCATTCTGCGCCTGCCGGCGAGCGAGCGAGCGAGCGTGAGGCATGTTTCGTCGGAGCCTGCGTAGGCTAATGCTGGTGGCGTGTGTCGTTGGTCGTGTGCGCGGATGACAGGAAACGGAGCAGTGGATTCATGTGCTCAACAAGGCATTTGCCGAAGCCAAGGTGCCAACACCGCATTCCCCCCGCGCGCTGCACACACTTGATGTTTACCCGCGCGTGGTGGCCATGGACGACCACAGACCGACGCGCCCGCGTCCAACTCGACGTCGTCGTCAGGGAACGAGACTGCTACACCGGGCACCACCGCGTCGCCCTCCAACGGATCCGGTTCCGCTGCCAACAAGGTTCGCCGCGTACGCGTATGCACGTGCACTGCTTGCGCATGCGCTCATACGAACGCGCGGTGCAGGAGGTGGAGCCGGACCGAGTCAAGGTGAACGACTTCCAGTCGCTCAAGGTGATCGGCAAGGGCTCGTTCGGTAAGGTTCTGCAGGTCCGGTACAAGAAGACCGGTCAGATCTTCGCCATGAAGGTCCTCAACAAGAAGACCATCCTTGACCGCAACGAACTTGTACGACCCACCGACGCGTGTGCGCTTGCGTGTGCGAGTAAGCTAAACCCGACGGACGTATGCAGGACCACACGCGCGCAGAGAAGAACATTCTGATGAGGCTCACGTGCCCGTTCCTCGTTCGCCTCTACTACTCCTTCCAAACCCAAGGTACGGCACACAGATTCTTGTGTGCAGCGTGTGCGTCGCTCACGAAGACGTGACAACAGACAAGCTCTACTTCGTGATGGACTACGTGAACGGCGGCGAGCTGTTCTTCCACCTCCAGAAGGAGAAGACCTTTGCGCCCAAGCGCGTCCAGTTCTATGGCGCCGAGATCGTGGTCGGTCTCGAGTACCTCCACAACCAGGGCGTCATCTACCGGTACTTGCCTCTCTCTCCTCCATTCCTCGCGTGCGCTGTGTGCGCGCGCTGACATCGTGTGCGGCGACGATTGCAGCGATCTGAAGCCGGAGAACATTTTGATCACGGCCGAGGGCCACATCTGCATGACCGACTTTGGCATCTCCAAGGAGGGCCTGCTCGCCAAGGACGACCGCACCGCGACCTTCTGCGGCACCCCTGAATACCTTGGTACGCGCACGCCGTCATCGACCACGCCGTCACGCACAACGTCCCCGGACTGACGAAACTCGTGTGCGTGCGTGTGCGTTTCGTGTTGTGCAGCGCCCGAGGTGCTCGAGGGCAAGGGCTACGGAAAGGAGGTCGATTGGTGGAGCTTTGGCACGCTCATGTACGAGATGTTCACCGGCCTGGTACTGTGTTCCCACTTCCCCCCAACTTGCTCTCTGTCCGCGGTGCGGTCTCACTCACGGCTACGGTGCGTGCGTTGCTTTGCGGTGAGCTTAGCCCCCGTTCTACAGCGAGGACGTGCAGCTGATGTACTCCAAGATCATGAACGCCAAGCTCAAGTTCCCCTCCACCATCCCTCCCGAGGCCGCCAACCTCATCGAGGGCGTACAGTCTCCCTCTTCACTACTCACGCGGGTGTGTAGCTGCCCTTACTCACACGCAACGCACACAACGCGACCGAACACAGTTGCTGAGCCGTGACCCCAAGGAGAGGCTTTCCGATCCCGTCGCCATCAGGGTACGCTGAACGTCGCCCTCCTCCTTCCCCTCCTGTCAACGTGGAGGGGGCTCTTGCTCACGACGCGCACGCGCACCACACACTGCAGGCCCATCCCTACTTTGCCAACATCAACTGGGACCAGCTCATCAGGAAGGAGATCACCCCGCCCTACGTTCCTCCCGTGGTACGCACCCAGTTCCACCCTCCCTTTTTTTATGTCCGAACCTGTCCCACATTGCTCCGAACTCAACGCCCCGCGACGACAAACAGAAAAGCGAGATGTCGACCGAGATGATCGATCCGTCCTTCACCGGCGAGGACGCCACCCTCTCCGTCACCGAAAACGTACGCCCCGCGCGCCCCTTCTCGCCTCCAGCTTCCTCTTTCTTACTCTTGCTTCGGACGTTCGTTGGGTTTGGGTAAAACAGAACTCGGAGCTCTCCAAGGACGAGCAGGACAACTTTGGCGGGTTCACCTACGTCGCGCCCTCCAATCTCAAGTAGGCTGCGCCGCAGCGTGCCGACCGCGTGTGTGTGCTCGCATGATCCCGTGGCTGCCTTCCCGACAGCTCTCACGCGGACGCGCCCTCTCCTTTACATCATCGCAGGTGAATGTATGAATATAATATCCTCTCCTCCTCGCTCGCACAGGCTCGCTCTAGCCCTTGTGCTCAGCCGCAGACGAAGGTGATGAGGCGGATGGAGGCGAGGGATGTGACGGCGAGTGCGAGGGCGAGTGTGAAGGCGGATGCGAGGGCGAGTGTGAAGGAGAGTGCGAGGCGGGGGTGACGACGGCGATGGCCGGAGGATGCTGGTGATGGAGCGCCGCGGGCGGGGGATGGAGGAAGGAGGAGACGGCCTTCTTGACTCGAGGCACCAGCTTCATCGTGGGTGTGGGGCCCGCCGTGATGGGCAACAGCACACGCTTGTACCGCGCCCACTTGAGCAGACCAAAGCCTGCACTCACACGCACGCGTTGGGGTGAGGCTTGGCGCGTGATACACGCACGCGTTGGGGTGAGGCTTGGCGCGTGCGTGCGTACCAAAGGCGAAGGAGCACAGGAGGGTGGTGCCGACGACGGTGGGGAAGGCCTGGGGCGAGTCGAACCAGCCGGGGAAGGTAAGGTTCATACCGAAGAAGCCCGCCGACACCGACGCGCCACCCAACACCAGCGCCGCCACGCTGATGCGCAGCTCGGTTTGCATGATTCTGCGTCGTCGCGTCACGCGTGGTGTAAGGGGCCAGCATGCATACATCTGCGAGTGTGTGTGCGTGTGCGTGTGCGTGTGCTGGCCAACGCACCTGTTGCGTGAGCTGTTGAGGTTGATCTCGAGCATCTTCTCGCAGTTGCGAATGTTGCGGTTGATGAGCTTGACCCGGGTGAGGAGGTCGTCCACGCACTTGGCGTAGTTCTCCAGCAGGATCTCCACCTCTGTCCGGTCGATCTCCATCTCGTCCTCGAGCGACGACTGCCCTCGGCTGCCGTTTCGGTTGTTGCCGTTGTGGTTGCCGTTGTTGCTGTTGTTGCTGCCGCTGGGCCTGGCCGTGGCGTACGGCCCTCCGTCATCGAAGTAGCCCGTGCGGTTCTGGTGTTTGCTCTTCTCCTCTGGACCGTCGAACACCGGACGTGAGACGCACGCGCACACGCATGACACGCTCGGGCGCACGTACCGATCTCGTGGCGTTGTGTGAGGTTCATGAGCTCCAGATCGCGGTCGGAGAAGAGGATGGCGTTGATGGACGCGTGCAGCTTGGCCAAGTCGTCCTCGAATTGGATCAGCTCCGTGTTGAGCTTGAGCATGAACTCCAGGTTGACCTGCGCGCGTGGCAGAGATCAGCCAAACTGGCCACGCAACGCGCGCAGCTACGGCTGATGTGATGTATCGCCACTGTGTTGTGGTGGCGGCGGTTGCGTACTTGAGAGGCGTGTGAGGGAAGAATCTTGGTTATCTCAGTGACGTAGGGCTCGAGCTTGAGCAGACGCTCCGTCAGCGACGCCGTCTCGTACATGAGAATGGCTGGCAAACACCACATCACGCGCGCCGTCAGATCCAGATCCATCACGTGCAGCACACACGCGACGATGGAGCGTTTGGTACCTTCAATGACGTCTAGCTCGAATGGCAGGTTCATGTGCATCGACGAGGCCGCGGCCATAGGTGGGACGTGTGGTGGTGTCGACGGACGCGTTGTTGACGTTGATCTGGCCAAACGCACACGACGTACGACGTCAACAGAGGACCGCGCATGGCTGAGCGTGAGCTCGGGTGAGTACGTGGTCTGCGACAGAGGGTTGGTGAACTTGAGGTGCGTCTTGAGGAACCCGACAAAGGCCTGCGACGCTGGGTCGTCCGACTGGAACAGCAACACGCGGTCGTGCAGCACCACTGCGCGTGCGTGGACGTGTGCGTGCGATCATATCAGATGAGCGGAGGTGACTCGCACAGAGGAACGAGGAGGCGAGGAAGAGAGGACGTGCCTGCACGGACGTTGATCGTGTGGACGATGACGGCGCGGCCGCGCACGAGGAGAGTGGCGCCCACGTTCTGCAGCGACGGCGGCCACACGATGGACAGATCGCGCGGTCTGATGTCGCCAATGTCGCACAACCACCACTTGTCCACTTTCTTCCTGCTCGCCACACCACAGACGCACACGTCGCACCACACGCGCAAGCACACGCATGTAATGCATCAGCCAACCTGTGGCGCACGCACGCACGCACGCACGCGGGCAGGCAGGCGTACACTTTGTCGTGGTTGGTCATGCAGTCGATCTGGATCACCTCGGCCGACGAGGGCAGGCCCATGGCCGGGCTCTGCGGCAGGAACGGCGGCGGATGTACGTGCGATCCGCTGCCACCGCCGCTGCCGCTCCCGCTCGAGCCCGGGTGTCCTCCTCCGGTCGGCGGAATGGTGGTGGACGGCATGGTGGGCAGAGGCCCAAACAGCTGCGTGCGTGTGCGTGTGCGCAAGCGTGCGAGCGAGGTGTCAGCGTAGGGAGGAAGGCAACAGGCCATCAGGCGTAGGGGGCGGAACCGATTCATGTGAGTGTGGGACGAAACTGACCGCTCGACGAGTCGTCGCTCTGTTGTGTGGGCATACCACGGGTTGGGGCGTGTGCGGCCAGAGGCAGGCTTGGGGAGGAGGAAGAGGAAGGGGTGTGTATGTACCGACTGGACAGGGCAGCGAGAGGCAAGCGTGGGGCGGGGAGCTGCAGCACGCCCGCCCCAAGTCCTGCTCGCCCTTGGACAGCAGCTTGAAAAGAAAAAAAAAAGAGTGAACTTCCATGTCATGGAAGGTGGTTGAGTGATGAAGACAGGCGCCAACGAGAAGGAGGAAGGGGGGGGGTACAGCTTATTGCCGTCTTGGCCCGCATTACAGCACCAGATTGATTTATAAAAAGTTAGTTGACCCTTTGCTGCTTGATGGCAAAAAGATCACTTTTCCCGCGAATTTCAAGAGAATTTAGGAATTGTTTGGTACAGGCTGATCACGCCAGCCTGTTTTATCTCATCGCCACAACCATCTGCAAGCCTTGTTCTGCCCTTCAGATAAATATTATCAATCAAAAAATTGAACAAAAATTGAATAAATCTGCATTAGCTAGCATAGATATTTAATTCTATATCCACTATATTTCCCTCTTGTCATGTGTATGATGGTCAACAAGTACAACCAGGAGGGCTGCCTAAAGGCACAGCCATCCCCCACTAAATGCCCAAAACAAATGCCACAAAAATAGGCCGTTGGCCGCAAGCCGTTACGGACCGGTAAATTTGGCGGGAAAAATCATTCGACCGTTAACCGCGCTGGCCACGGTGCTGGCTGTGCGATGACTGGGCCGCGGTCCGCGATGACCGGTATGCCCGGTCCTCACCGGCGAGGGAGGAAATAACACGGTAACGTTCTCCGCGAGGGGGGGGGGTACGGCCCACCGTCTTTCTTCGAGCCGGCGGCCCCCAGTCTTTTCAGCAGCTCCTTCACCCACCCAATCTCTCCCACTAGCCCCCTCTACACAGTACGCTCTCCTCCCCTCTCTCTACATCTCCCTTCCTATCTATCTATCTCTACAATCAAAGGACCATCTCGAGAGCGACCTCATCAGAGACCCGAATCCTTCGGTCTTTCACAAATTTCTACAAATTCCACGCTCGGTGATCTGTAGAAGCCCCTACACGACGCGAGTAGTAAGGATGCAAATGAGCTCCAGATCAAACGTTTCTCTTTCTCGAGAGAAAAAGCCTCTACAGAGGCCTCAACACACACTTGCACACTCCTCGCATAAGAGAGCGTTTCGTGTAGAGCCTCCTTGGAGATAGACCATTTGGTTAATCAAATCATCATTTCTCTGTCTACTCGAGCAGATCAATCAAACGACAACATGAGCACTCGCGGCAAGAAGGTCGGCGTGTCCAAGAAGAAGGCGATCACCAAGAAGGGCAAGGGCAAGAAGGAGAAGGACCCCAACATGCCCAAGAGGCCCAAGACCGGCTACATCTTCTTCTCGGCCGAGGAGCGAGTGAAGGTGAAGGAGGACAACCCCAGCCTCGGCTTTGGCGACATCACCAAGCAGGTGTCGGCCAAGTGGAAGGAGATGACCGACGATGACAAGGAGCCCTACCTCAAGCTCGCCCAGCAGGACAAGGAGCGCTACGAGAAGGAGATGTCCAAGTTCAAGTCCTCAGCCGCCGCCTCCAGGAAGAAGAAGAAGGCCGACTCCGACGACGATGAGGACGATGATGACGATGACGATTCGGACGAGTAAGCTCTCTGCCCTCCATCCCCCAAACATCGGGATCGATCCCGTGCAAGCCGCTACGCGCCCGCAATATCTTCGCTGGACTCCTCCGCGGCCTGAACAGGCTACATCCCTCCCCAACTCCTCCTCAATCCTTCCTACACTCTCGTCTTCCACTCGCGCTAAGCTACTACACCCAAGGAGGAAGCTGCAAGCACGCTCTCGGGGCGCTACGTAGCGACAAATCAAACAAAACAACAACAGATCTGTTCGGCGTGGCTCAGATGTTGAGCTTTCGTTCGTTTGTTCCTTTTGTAAAAATACAGTGAACATCACCCCAACTCGCGAGCCCGGTTCTCACTCTTAGCTCGCGACAACACCAGCTATTAGCCGTTAATCTTCCACCCGCCTTACATCTGCGCAAATCTGTGCAGATGAAAACGGCTCGCCACGACAACGCATGTTGCTGTGGCGGTGGGTAAAAATACAAAAATAAAAGGTAATTGTAATAATATTTAGTTGATAATAAAACAAGTGTGGGTGGGGCTGGTGGTCCATCTTTGTCTCTCTTCTCTGTCTCATCTCTCCATCCCTGTCGAACGGCCGCCCAAACGGCTCCTCGCAAGATGGTGATGTGGTGCTGCTTCGTATGTCCCGCAGGTCGTCCGTCTGGTGCCGGCCAAACCCTTCTCCGCTGCTGCTCTACTCTCTCTTCTCAACTCCCTGATGTTGCTCACTGGATATCGGACCGTCCAGCGTTACGAGGCTCGACCTGCATCACCACATGATTAGCTCTCTTGACGTCGTAGCAGCAGGCGTGATCAAGAGAGAGAGAGAGAGAACAGGGCGGGTTGTTGGGATGGGATGGGATGGGAGTGTACCTTGAGAGAAAGGCTGTACAGTTGCTTTTCGTCATACTGGACGGGCTCCTTGAGGAAGTTCTGGATCTCCTCGACGCGCTGCAGGTTGTAGCCGGTCTTCTGGAACCGCTCCAGGAGCGAGATGACGCCGTAGACCAGCTTGTGTTTGGAGAAGTTGATCAGGTTCTCCGTCTTGTTCCTGTTACCGTCCTCGATGAACGTCAGATCCTGCAGACACACGCCACTGTTGATCGCACACGATCGTCAGGGTCAGCCAAGGAAGAAGACGACAACGATCATCATGTCGAGCAAGGCGATGAAAACGAAGGCGATAAAGAGAGAGAGAGAGGAACAGAGTAAGTAGACGTGACGCGTACATGTAGGGGATAGCGGGAGGGTTGCCAGCGTTGAGCCTGCAACGGTAGGCCTTGAACGACGAGTTCATCGACATGAGCTCCTCCAGCTCCTGGAGAGCAGTGGCCGATGCCTGCTCACACGTTGACGAGCCGTGAGCAAAAACACTTGATCCAAAACGTTACACGGAAGGGCGGGCGGAAGAACGGAGGAGCGGACCTTGGGCAGGCGGGCCTTGGTCCATTGCAATCGCGCCACGGCCGAGTTGCTGAAGCCGGCGATGAAGGCCTGGAGTAGGTGGTAGTTGCCCAGGTCGCGCAGCTCCTCCGCCGTACGGATGAAGCGCGTGAGCAGCTTGACTCGCTCTCGAATTTTCTGCGTCACGCACACGCGCACACGATGATGGATGAGCCAACGACACAGGGGAACGCAACCGGATATTTGTGCGCACCTTCTGCTGAAGGAGCGCGGTGGAGACGGCGCGCGAGATGCTGTTGAAGTACTCGATGAAGGCCATCAAGTTGGGCGCCAGATGCTGAGTCGAGGGCTTAGACCAGGGCTGACCAAAGAACTCAAACAGCTGACCGGATTCACGCACGCAGATAAGAACACACACGCACCCGAGAGCTTGTCGATGCGCGTGCATGTAAGTGCGTACCCTTATGGCTGCGAAGAGCTCGTAGGAACGGATGGTGAGCTGACGCGCGAGTTCCACCTCGTCGACGATGAACCAATTTGGCTTCTCCAACGATCGGGGCACCTTCACATCAAAAAAAGACTTAGCCAGCGCCCAACAACCGATGCACGATCACCACCAGCAGGCAGAGGAAAGGCAAGCCAAGGTTGCGTTACCCGAGGCAGCGGGGCAAACTCCATCGACACCTGTTTTCCCTTGACGCCAGAGCCCATCGTCTGTTGGGTTGAGCAAAGGAGGGAGAATGAGCGTCCGCACTCGCAGACACGAACGCGAAGAGAGGAGAGGGTAAGGCGCGCTGTACGTTGGCCTCGATGGACTGGAGAATGCGCTGATGAAGGACCAGCGCAGATGAAGCGCCGCCCTCCTTGACCATCGTTTGGTTGAGGAACTCGATCAGCTTCTCGAGCAGCTGGTCCTCGTCGTAGAAGTCGTAAAAGTACTCGTCCACCCACACCTTGAGCAGGTACAAGATGCGTCGCTGCGTCTTCTCCGCCTTGCCCTTGCCATCTAACGATGGTCGTTGTCGAGCAGCAACAGAACGCGGCCACAGAGGAGGCGATCAGCTCACGCATCACCCGCAAGAATCCACTCGCGCATGCGTGCGTTGCGTGGTGGTTCGTTGCGTACCGGCTTCTTCTGGAGCTGAAGGCGTCTCTTCGCCATCTTTCTTCTTCTTCTTGTCCTTCTTGTCCTTCTTCTCGGGGGTGGTGGAGCCCTTGGGCTCCTCGGCCGGCGGCGGCAGGGAGGCCCTCTCGAGCTCCTCGCTGCAGGTCATATAGCGCTTGAGCAGGTAGTCGAGAACAACCCGCGACGAGGTGAAGGCGTGATGCGTGAGCAAAAACGCCTTCGTGTACTCGGGCTCTGTTGTCACAACCAACACCACCAGACATTCATCACGATTGTTGTCAGTCTCGCTGCACGCGCAGTGGACGTGGCGAGAGCGATGGCCGCACCGTAGATGGGCGTTTCGATGAGGTGGTCGATGAGAGACGACAGAGAGCCGGCCTTGACCTCGGTCTTGGAGTCGTCCTCAAACGCGAGTTTCTTGAAGTTCTCATCGACTGTCTCCTCGCCGTCTTCGCCGTCGCCACCCGAAGACTGCGAGGTCTTCACTTCCTCGTCCTTGTCGCCTGTGGCGCCCGCCAGCTCCTCCACCGAGGCGAACACGCCGTTCTTCACAAAGAGCAGGCGCGAGTAGGCCTCCACCTGCTGCGCATGCAGCGATAGCTTCTCATCCAAGAGCGCGACTGCACGGATGGGATTCGTGGCGTTAGCATACACGCACGCGCAAGCACACGACTTTGAACGATGTGGGCACTGACCTTCATCTGGCGTCTTACGATAGTAGAGCTCGTAGTCCTCGCCCTTGGCGCTGACTTTGGACGCAATCTGGCACTTGACCTCTGACACTGACACCATGAAGTCCACCGGGAAGTGCGTGTAGATCGGCATCTGGGCCTGCTCATTCGGGGAGGGAGAGATGCAGTTGAGGCACCGCTCGTTCATCCACCACGCAATGCCGTAGAGGCGGGATGATCATACCTTGTTGAACAGCCGCGAGGCAGAGCGCGAGAAGGTGGCATACTTCTCGTTCTTGGTCATCTGCGCCGACACCTTCTCGCTGTACACGAGGACCATGATGGGCTTCTTTCGCACCAGGTAGCACAGCCAGTCCTCGGGTCCGTATTTGTAGGCGTTGAACTTCTTGTCCTCCTGCAGCCACGAGCTCTCCTGTTCCGGGTTCGCTCGCTGCAAGTACAGTCCGTAGTTCATGAAGTTCCTCTTCTCGCTGTCGGGCAGAACGCGCGAGGCCATGTCGCGGAGGATGTCCTCCACCTTGTGCATGGGATCGAACTGCATGAAGTCGACGGCCTCCTGCGAGAGGATCTTGACCTTGATGCCCATTCCCTTCATCTTCAGCTCCAGCAGATCCTGTGTAGGCATTCGCGCGCGTGAGCTCACATGCAACGCCCACCACCGCCACCACGCATAAGCGCCCACGAGAGCGCAAGGGTGAAGGGAAACGTACGTCAGACATGTAGAGTCCGGCATAAGCGGCCAGTCGCTCAGTGTCTACGAGCCACGCTCCCTCCTCCTTGTCCGAAGAGTTGTTCTCCCTCTCCTGCTTCTCCTTCTCCGCAGCTTTTTGTTGCTGCTGCTGTTGCTGCTGTTGCTCCTCCTCAATCTTCTTCTTCTCCTTCTTGCTGATGGTGGCCCTTCGTCGGCTCTGCTCACCATCGGTCGTCAGTCATCACGTGACGCCCGGCTTTGTTGGCAGGAAGGTAACAAAGGAAACGTTTGTCGTACCTTCTTGAGGGGAGACATGGGAGAGTCTGGCGAAGTCATGGACGAGGACGAGGATCTCAACGTCATGGTGCTTCCGCCACCCTTGCCCTTGTTCCAATACAAACCTGTAAGGCGGAGAAGAAATGAGGTGAGTGAGATCGTGCACGGGGTTACTGTGGAGTGTCGCGCGCGGTGAGTACCCCAATCGTATTCCTCCCAGGCGGACACGTGAGGAAATCGACTCCGCACGAGCGAGACGGCGTCGGCGCACGTCCGGTGCGGGTCGAACCGCATCTTGGTGAGCGTCAGGGTGTTGATGACGTCCGTAGCGTTACAGGTGATCTTGAGAATCCATGGCCTGAGCCTGAACTCGGCGAGCACTTGGCCCTTGAGGTCGTAGTATCCGCAGTGTCGGTGCTCATCGGGCCACAGTCCGTCGGGGTTGGTATCAGTGGGCACAATAAACAGACCCCATTCGAACCTCGTCGCCTCCATCTCCGGGTATTGGGCTGTGTGTGTGTGTGTTTGTCGTGTTGTCAGCACTTGGGCCGAAAGGGCACGCACAGAACCGATCTAGCGTACCCTTGACTTTGAACGAGATGTCGGCAATGGTCTTGGACGCGTCGAAGGGCACGATGAGGTGACCCTTGGCGCCTGTGACCATCGGCACCTGTATGGACGTGCCGAGCGTAACCACCTTGATGCGTAGGTAGTCCTCATAGGGCACCCTGCATCAGCCGATAGAGTCAGCGATGACAGGACCAACGGAGAGCAGAGCAGAAAGAAAAGAAAGAACAGAGTCAAGGAGGCACGCAACTGTTCCTCCTCCCAGTTATCCTCCCCTTCCTCATCTGAGGCGTAGGTGTCGTCATTCTCGGTGAACGCAGTGTCTCCGGTCGTCGGGTCGGTGGACGAGGCGTCGTCATCAGAGTCCGAGTGATCGTTGTCGCTGTCGTCTGCAGTGGGAAATGTTACGCTCTTCAGTAAGAGACCCTTCGCGGTAGTGAGGACCGCAATATATGGTGACGATGGGGTGAAAGCGCACCAAGACTTTCGAGATCGGAGGACTTAGAGGCAGCGGCGAGACGGTTGAGGTTGGTGATCGAGTTGAGGCGTCGGACTTGCCGCAGCGAAGCGACCGGCGATCCCAAGGGCACATCTCCCGGACCCAGCGAGCTGGCCCGCTCAGTCCGCTTGGGGTACGATGGCGTCTTCCTACGCATCGGCTTCTTCCCCTTCTTCGCCTTTCGTTGCAGCATGTACTCAAGATCCTCGTTATCGTCCTCCATGAAGGCCTCAAAGATATCCACCTCCGATTGCCACTCCGAGTGCGACGGCGTGCCAGAGTTCTCTGCCCACTGGTGTATCGTGCCGTGTGGAGGGAGGAGTGGACGAGGGCCGTGTTAGCGGCAAGATGCCTTCTGATAATGACGCTGGGGGATTGTGGGCGCACCATGATTTTGTCGAGGACGCCCAAGTCGATCAAGCACTTGCGGATCGCCACGCGCACGGCGACATTGCTCGTGACGCTGATGATGGTGTTGATTAGGCGCATGGCGTGGAGGCGCAAGAACTTGCGCGCTTCCTCCTCCTTGGTCGCGTCCGGTTGAGACTCTGTACTGAGCGCCACGGGCTCTTCCGCGTTCGTCGGTGCCGTCGGCTGCACAGAACACGAGATTGAGTGGGCACGCACGATATACAACAGACGTCAAGTGTGCAGCGCCGTACGCTTTCGGGTTTGGCTTCGTCGCTACCCTCGGCCTTGTCGTCGGCGCCGCCCTCAGCCTTTGCCTCCCCCTCCTTGGCCGCTGGCTGTGGCCTGTGTCGCTCCTCCCACACCTCTGTGCTGTCCTGCTCCTGGGCGCTGCCGAGCAAGCTGATAAGGAGCCTGAACCGCTCTCGCTTCCTGACCAGGGGCATCTCCTCTTTGTTCTTCTTCTCCACCAAGTGTCTCCTCACCTTCTCCAGAGCCAACAGAATTTTCTGATCACAGGCATTAGGGGGAGGCGGTACATCAGTCAGCCTGAGGGATAAACGACTATGCAAGCAAGAGGCTTGGCAGTAAATCTTACCTTTCTTCCGATCACTTTGATCCTGGCGAGGTCGACGAGGAGCTTGGCAGCGATCTTTCGCACCGATGGCAACACGGTGGGCAAAAGTGTGAACGCCAGCGCATCGACACATCCTGGACACCGAGAGCGGAGGGTAGCCGTTCAGGATCAAGTGCGACAGTTGACTAGGAGAGGGCGAGGATTAAAGGAGGACTGGGGCGCCGCACCGGTGGTTCCAAGCACATCCTTCAGCTTGATGCGTATGAGGATCTTATAGCAGTGGAGCGCTTCGTAGTGCAGCGAGCAGGCATCGTTATTTACATGCCGCAGCTGCTTGGCGTTTCTCTCCAGCAGAGTGAGCAGGTTGGTGAGACCTACACCGCACAACGGTTTGTTAGATGGTGGCGATTTGTTGAGGACGAGGGACCACCACGTGTGGCGATATGTACCCTTGGCGGCTATGAAAGCGTCGAGCCAGGCATAAGGCTGATACATAATCTTGTCCCTGAGCACAATCACCTCGTCGACGAGAACGTCCCTGTCGGCGCCTTCCAACATGCGCGCAAAGTATTCTGGGCTGTCGTCGGCCTGGCACATGCGCAATGCAAGGTGAGCACGCTGCTGCAAGGCAAAAGCGAAGGAGCCGCATCGCTGTTGGTACCCCCACTGAAGGCACGACTCTGGCCCGGTTGATGGCGTTGTTCCTGAACTTCTGCCGCGGTGACACTTCGCCTGCTGAACGGTCGTCATAGGGAGGGAGGGGAGAGAGTCAGACATGGAGCCTTGAGGCAGTGAGCGGTGGCCAATTGCCGCGGATGGGGATCGGGCGAACCTGATCCCTGCTGGGGTGGCGGAGGCGCGAGCATGGCTGTGGGCGGAGGTGCAGGCGCGGTGGGCGTGAGCTGCGAGGACACAGGCGAGTAAGATGATCGGAACGTGGAACTTCGCCGTCTCGCCGATGATGCTAAGAGGGTAACGCAGCAAACAAGTGGAAAGAGAAACGGGGGTGAGTGAAACGGGGAACACGCGACGTCGTCTATCAGGAGCAACTATTTGGGATTGCCGACGTACAGGAAGAGTCTTCGTCTGATGGATGAGGTATGCCGCCGGGAACGCAAGGGTGAGGTTAAGGTAGAGCAGAAGTGTCAATCAAGATAACATCGAAAGGGATAAAGCAAGAAAGAGAGAGAGAGAGAGACGCGTACCACTGCCGAATGAGTTGGTGCGATTCGTAAGTCTCCTTTGTGCGGCCTGCTCCTCCATCTTGGCCTTCAGCGCGGGCCGAAGGAGCGAGAGAGAACCTACACGCACAAAAGCAGGCGCTTAGCAGACTGGCGATGACGACCACCACCAAGCCTTGACGTATGTGTGGAAGGGAAAGGGCGGGGTACCATATTTTGTGATCACTTCAACCACATTCACATCGAGCGGGTTGTCCTTGAGATCGAACGTTTGCAGCTCCGTGAACTTTTCGGCCCACAGGTCGAGCGGCACCTCAGGTATCTTGTTGCTGTTCAGCAGTAGCAGCTTGAGCTGGGTCAGCTGTTACACACACGCACACGCACGACATGTCGAACGTTAAGATCCTTCCGCAGTGACCTTGTGATTCCTGCAAAGGAAAGAGAGAGAGAGAGAGAGTTGTCAAGAGGAGAGCTTGCTTTGATAAACTTATCGGGCACGGCCGTCAGCCTGTTGTGATCCAGATGGAGCTCCGTGAGTGCAGTGGTTTTGAAGACAAACTTGGGTATTTCCTGTGGAGGTGGCAATGAGCGCGTTATGATCAAGGATGAGTGAGTGGGCTCAGCATGCACCCTTGAGAGGTCTTCAAGCTTGTGACACAAACACGAATTACCTTGAAGTTGTTGTGGCCAAGGTTGATGGCTCGCAGCTTGAGCTCCATCTTCGTGCCCTTGGGCATGTTCTGTCGCGATGGTGAGGAGCCCTCAGTGAGTGAGCGCCCGACATCGCTCAACGAGGAACGAGAATGACACGGTGACACGAGGGAGATAGAGGCGCGCGTGTGGAATGGCAAGTGTACCATCTCGGTGAGCTGATTGTTCGACAGGTCCAATATCTCGAGCTGAGAGAGCCTGGACAGCGTCTCCACGGGGAACTCAGCCAGGCGGTTGCCGTCGAGCTTCAGCTGAGTGAGTTTCTGTTTCATCGTTCGGACGTAGTGAGTATGCTGAGGGCAAACAACAGTAAAGATAGCCGCAGCGGTTGCCACTCGGGGGCGACCAGCGAGAGGAAGGAGGCGAGGGCTGGCCGAGAGAGCGCGCGAGAGGGAAGGAGGCGAAGGTAAGTGTACCCCGAGGTGTTCAAGATTGCCGGGCAGGCGTTCGATGGCGTTCTTGCCGAGGTGGAGGGAGACGAGGTTGGTGAGGAGGAAGACCTGGGCGGGGGCCTCGGTGAATTTGTTCTCATCGAGGCTGAGCCGGCGCAGGAAGATCATCTTTTCGAGCCCCACGTTGTCCTCGATGGCCTTGAGGGCGTTCTTGTTGAGGTCGAGCGTGGTGAGCGTCTCGAACATGGCGTTGAGGCCCTTGGGCAGCTGCTTGATGAGGTTGTTGGCCAGGTTGAGCTCCTTGAGCTCGCATCGCGTGTTGGCATTGGCCAGCTCGGGCGGTATGGTTTTGAGGCCCGACGAGGTTATAGTGAGGCCCGTCAGGGTGGGAAGCTTGGACGTCACCGCCTTGATGTGCTGCGCCTTGACCTTCTTCTTCAGATTCGATACCACGAAGCACATCCCCTCCTCCTCCCCCAGCGAGGGGATCGCGTTCTGTTCGATCATTCTCGCCAAATCGTTTCCCATTTTCGATTTCCTTTTCCCCTTTGGGATCCCTACCTCTCTCTCTCGTAGCGCGTCGTGCGGAGGTAGCAGGTAGTAGTTCCTCTCTCGCTCTCTCAGACCGAGCGAATGTCGATCCAACGGCGGCGGGGGTCAATCGATTTGCGCCCCCCTTTCCTCTCGCCTTGAGAGCTTGAAGAAGCCTTTTCCGAAGCTTTCCAATCCGATCCTATCCTCTCCCCCAGCAGAAGAAGAAGAAGAAGAAGTAGAGGCTCTCTCCTGTACAGGGCGGGACTCTCTCTCTCTCTCTTCCTATCTTGGATGTCTCTTCCTCTACTCGCAGAGTCGGCGTCCCCCCCTTGAGCTGGTGGCCGTTCGATTGCGCACCCTACCAACCGCGCCGGCATAAATCCCGGATTTGAGCGGTCGGTGACGAAAAGGCGCGCCAAGCTCAACCGTCGCTGCGAGCTAGGCTCCAAAAAGGTAAGTTGTAGCACTCTTGTCCACACGCGGTCCTGCCGGTGAACGCAATCAGCAGCAATTGGCATCACCCTCCACACATGAGTGCATTGGTGAATATACAACGTATTATTGTACGTTTGGGACATGACACAATAGTTGATGTCCAAGTGGAATACAATCACTAGGAAGCCAGTGTAAGTGTAGACCTACAAGCCAGCCACAGGAAACAAACACAGGAAAGGCAGCAGGGAGAGAGCAACACAGGATGTTTGTTTTTATCATAATTAGTGTATTTGTTGGTTGTTGTGAGGTGAAATAAAAAGGAGAACCACCATCAAGGAGCTGATGATGATGGATCATGTTGAAGAAGGACGGCGTCGACGTGATCTTAGGCGGAGGAGGATGAGGAGGCCGCGTTGGAGGAGACCTCGATCTTGATGCCGCGGAGGATCTGACCCCAGCCGATGAGTCGCCAGTGCTTCTCGACACGTCTGCTGAGCGCGATCTTCTCGCCCTCCATGGTGCACACGGGGGAGATGAGGACGATCTTGGCCAAATCCTTCTTGACGGCGATGACGCGGCCGCCGGTGGAGGTGGAGCCGATGTTGACCATGAGGGTCTCGCCCTTGCTGAGCTTGGTGACGCGGCTCTGCTTGCCGTCGCCCTCAGCCTTGACGCCGAGAAGGCGGCGGAGGAGGAAGAAGTTGACCTCGAGCTCGGTGAAGATGTCGGGCAGCTTGCCGACCTCGCCCAGCACCTGACCGACGAGCCTGTCGCCACGGCAGAGCGTGGGGTCGATCTTGGTGCCGACGCCGATGAGACCGCCGGGCACGGCGAACTGGAGGTCGTTTCGCTCGGCAAAGAGCGAGACGATCTTGGAGAAGATAGGCACGCACTTGACGTTGCCCTCAGCGTCCTTGGCCACGATACCCGGTCGCACCTCGATCTCGTCGCCGAGCCTGAGCACGCCCTGGATGATGCTGCCGCCCGCCACGCCGCCCTTGAGGTCGTCCACCTCGGTACCGGGCTTATTTACATCGAACGAACGGATCACGATCAGTCGGGGCGACGACGTGAAGTCCCTCATCGGCACGGGGATGCGGTTGACGATGAACTCGCACACCACGTCGATGTTGTGCTTCAGCTGCGCCGAGATGGGGATGACGGGAGCGCTCTCGGCGATCGTGCCTGGCGTGTGCGAGAAGAGATGCTGTTGTTAGCACCAGGAAGAGGGGAGAGAATGGAGTCATGATCCGAGGCTGGGGCTGAGGCTCACCCTTGACAAAGGCAAGAATCTGCTGGTACTGGTCGACAGCGGCAGCCTCCTTGACGAGATCGATCTTGTTCTGGAGGATGATGATGTGCTTGAGCTTCATGATCTCGATGGCAGCCAAGTGCTCCGAAGTCTGCGGCTGAGGGCAGGACTCATTGCCGGCAATGAGGAGGAGGGCGGCGTCCATGACGGCGGCACCGTTCAACATGGTGGCCATGAGGATGTCGTGGCCGGGGCAATCGACGAACGAGACGTGCCTCACCAGACGCATCATGCCCTTGCAGTTGGGGTTGTCGCTCTGGAACGTGTCCTCCTTGTGGCTGCCGAACGAGCAGTAGCCGCCGGGCTTCTCTCCGAGCCACTCGTCGGCTTTGTAGATCTTGGCGTTGGCATAACCCAGCTTGATGGTGATGTTTCGCACCAGCTCGTTCTTGAAACGCACAGTCTGCGATGATCACGAGTAGTATAGAATTGGTTCAGTTCAGTTCATTTCATCATTTCGAGAGCAGGGAGCGCGTAGATAACGAATTGTGACAATTAAAGCCAAATCGAGGGGGGGGGAAGCATTTTGCAGCAAGATGCCGAGGCAAAACTGAAAACGTAGCATAAAATGTGGGGGCGTACACGGCGGCACCCATCACATGATGACAAAATGATATGCCGCTACACGCAAATTTGATCGTGGGGAAAAAAATGATGGCGAGTAGAGGGAGGAGGGGGGGATGGTACCTGGACGCCAGAGATGGCCTTGACGACGGTCGACTTGCCGTGGGCTACGTGGCCGATGGTGCCGATGTTGATGGTCGCCTGGCGCGAGATGACCTCCGGAGAGAGGGGCGTCAGCTTGGAGGGATCGAGGGTGGCAAGATCCTGCTTCGCCAAATGCGAAGTGTCGAGCTTGTCCTCGCCCTCAATCGTGAACGTGGTGATCGATTCGTCCGCCTGTGACACGATCAATCAACGCACATACGTGAGCATGTTGGCCAATCCCGATGGCACTGCAGGCAGAGCAAATGAAAGGCCTCCAAACTCCCTGCCTTCTCCAAATTTCCATCCTAGCGCTGCACCACCCCTCCAATCTCGCGATGATCGATGGCTCGATGCATCATTACCCGGTTGATCCTCACACCACCTCTCCCGCCGCTCACTCCTCATTTCTCCGCAACCTCTTGCATTCGCGTCCATCGAGAGCCCCGATTCTGGGGGGAAGGGAAGGCGGGGGATGCGCAGTGGCAGCAAGGATCGTACCATTGTCGCTGTGTGGGAGCAAGAAAGATGAAACCGGGCTCAAGCTTGAGATCCCAAGGACAGCAGAGTGCGCACCAAGGCTATTCCCCCCCCCCCCTTACGTTCCCCCAAATTTCCCCGTTTGGACTCGCCACCGGAAGAGCTGAGAAAAAGGCAGGCTCACACAAAGGAAAAACACCAGATCATGTTCCTCATGCTCTGACAGCCCAGGTCTGCCTGGATGGATAGAGGGGCAAGGGAGAGCCACACAATCATCCAAAATGCACACTGCAATTTTTGCTTGTTGAGGGAATGTTGTTGTTGTTGTTGTATTTTTGTTGTTTGATCAAGGGTGCAATAAATATGAACCAGTCTTTACACCACTAAGACAAACAGGGCGCAAATGGTGATGGTGCCATGCCAATTGCAAGTTACACCTGTGTAACACACCAGGCACAATACCACATTCCCCCTCTGTTCTGGCTTTGGGGCAAATTGAGGCATGGCGCCAATCACCGCCTTCAGCGAAGACCTTGACCACCAACCCAGACGAGCCTCGCCGGCGCCCTCCCCTTCTCCTGTCGGGGCACAGAGAATCTTTTTGTCTTCCACCATCTGGCCAGCATCCACATCCCCCCAACCCCCCATTCAAAGTAATTCGAGCGCATTGCCAGTCATATTGAAAATATGTGGCGTCCTCAGAGATCCGAAGTCAGTACGTCGCTCCCTCCCTATCCCCCTCTCTCGCTGCTCTGTCTAGCTGCACACATTTGCACGTAGAATCGTTCTCGCCGTGTCGTGTTCATGCAAATCCAAAGGCGTCGAACGCGCGGCCTCGGCTCCGCTTGACCCGACCTAACTCGACCTCGAACTCAACCTCAACCCCGACCTAACTTGAACTCGAACTCGCTTTGTGTTGCACAGGAGCTAAGGCGGCCAGCAAGTCGCAGTCGTCGGCGGTGAAGCGCCTGCTGCAGGACCTGAAGCACATGCGCGAGCACGTCGTGCCGACGGTCGGCGTGGTGGCGCTCCCGCTCGAGAAGGACCTCTTCACGTGGCACTGCAACGTCCGCGGGCCCAAGGGAACGCTCTACGAGGGCGGCGTGTTCCATCTCGTGCTCCACTTCCCCGAGAGCTATCCCTACGACCCGCCCAGCGTCACCGTCTGCACCACGCTGCAGCACCCCAATGGTGCGTGTGCCCTCGCAATGCTCTCCACATGTTGCTCGCGTGGCTCGCACTCACTCACTCTATCTCTCTCACTGCAGTGTTCAACGGGTCGATCTGTCTCGACATGCTCCAGCCGGGCGACGAGCAGGAGAGGTACATCGGATGGAGCTCTGCGTACTCAGGTGCGTGCGCGCCCGCTCGCTTCCGAGCCGTCTCGCCGTTGTCTTGTGGCTGACGTCTGATCACGTCTGTACAGTGCAAAGTGTGCTCATCCAGCTGCAGGCGTTCCTCTTCGAGGAGTCGCCCACCATTCGCGCGGAGGACTGCCGCAAGGCCGTCGAGGCGGTACGCAATCCCCACCACCGCACTGACGCAAGTTGCCGCGTGGAGAGTGCACCGTGTCTCACACCATCACTTTGGCGCGCACAGGCGAACAACTTCACCTGCACGTCGTGCAAGCACAGGCCGCTGCGCTCCTGGCCGGTCTTCCCGACCTACGAGAACGACGCCTTCGTCCTGCACAAGGCTGAGACCGAGATCATCAAGGTATCTAGTCTGCCGCGTCTCATGCCGACCAACGCGCGTCGCAGACAGCTCAGCTCACAACACGTTCGTGTCGCGTGCGATGACAGGATGAGTTGGTCTGCTTCCACTCCAAGCGCACGTTCCAGGAGGACTGCCTGGGCTTTGGCATTTCGTACCATAAGAACATCAAGACGGGCGACATCCAGGAGTACGACCGCTTCATCTGTTGGCCTTCTAGCTTGAAGCGTTGCTAACGACCAAGTGTCGCCGCGTTGTGCGTACAAACCACAGCATCTCCTCCCCGCTCGACTTGCTCGGCGTGCGCGCCTTCATGCGTGAGAACATCAGGAAGTCGTCCATCAACGAGCCCTTCACCCACTGGCTTCCCGGTATGGCCTCCTCGTCCTCCTCTCGTTGACCGTACGACCGACATGTATCTCATGCGCAAGGCGACTGTGTGTTTGTGTTTGTGTGTGCATCTAGTCTATCTCAACGATGAGCACGGCAAGAAGGCCTTCCATTTGGCCCAGCGGAGCATCAGCATGCTCTGCGCCGGCAACACCCGCGAGTTTAAGCCCCGCATGGCGCTCAGCGTGTTCCCCAAGGTTAGTTCGCTTGTTTCGTGCTCGAGAAACTGTCTGCACGCGATCCGTTGACTCACGGCCTCTCGTCTCTCTCACCCACACACACAGCTGATGAACACGATGATCCTGCACATTATGAAGGGCCAGATCCACGCGTCGGTGAAGGCGCTCGAGGGCTACTGCGCATTCCACCAGATGTTCCTCAAGTTCCTCGAGACCTACCCCGAGCTGCTCCAGGAGTGCCGTGAGCTCGTCCTCAACTTCCTCAAGTCGGAGGAGAACCGGCACAAGGACAAGGTCGAGTCGCTGGGCGAGTTCATGTGCTACCTGACCGTCACGCCCGAGGTCCAGTGGAAGGACATCGCTCCGCTCCTCATCAACGAACAGTCCGACCGCCAGGTCATGTGGATCCTCAAGGTTAGTTAGTCCACCTCGCACATGCACGCACGAGGCTTGTTTCTGACACGCTTGCACGCCATGAACAGGACTATCCCCACCTGGGCACTGACCAGGAGGACGCGGCCGTGGACAAGGTGCGCGCCGCGGTGTCGTTCGACGCGTCGATCATGGGCATCCGCCACATCCTGTTCCACTACTACTTCATGGAGCACGTCGCTCGCCCGCTCGGCAGCTCCATCACCGAGATGTCGGCCAAGTACGCGCTCTCCCTCGTCCCCAATCTCGCTCTCGTCCCCTCTCGCACGGCCTTCTCACCCTCTCTTGCTTGTTGGTGGCTGGCCGACTGCAGCTACGAGAGGTCGTTCGGCAGGCCCACCAACAAGATGGTGGAGAACATGCAGCAGGCCTTCCGTGAGATCAAGAAGGTCAAGACGCAGAACGACTACTTCTCTCGCATCGGTTCGTCCACCCGCCTCGAACGTTCTGCGTGCGCGCTGCAGTGTCTCACCAGTGAGTGCTTGCCCCGCTGCTTGGGATTTGCTGTGTGCGCGCAGGACTGCCGATCGTGAGCGACGACGAGCTGCTCGCCTGGCTGCGCAAGTCGGTCACCAACTCCAAGCGCAGGGGCTACCACGGCGTCGAAGGCCCCAAGGGTATGGCGACTCGCTATCCTTCGCCTCTGGCCGCACGCACGCGCGCCGGTTGTGACCTCAAGACTGATCACCGATTTGTTGGCGCGCTGTGCAGTGCCCTCTGCCAAGGAGCTCGCCGAGGAGTCTATCAAGAGCGTCGTGCCGCTCGAGACCCTATGCGTCAAGGTAAGCGTGCACACACTCGCGTTGGCAAGAGCCACACAGCGCATCCACGGCACGTGCTGACTCTTACACGGTGGCGCGCGCGACATTGTACGCAGGACGACAAGGGCGCGCTGAAGCTGCACGACAACGAAGACCAATGGAAGGAGCTGTGCAACACGCGTTGGGGCTTCAACTCGCTGCCCGCCCACTACACGGCCGGCTGGCGCACCTTCTACCTGCAGAACAACCTGCAGGATCTGGTCAGCTCGCTCAACGAGTACCCCGACTTCAAGCACTTCTACCAGACGCTCGACCTGTCGAGCGAGGGCCTCACCCAGCTCGAGCTCACCCTGTTCGCGCCCAAGCTTCTCAAGTCGGGCTTCTACTGGCTCACGGCGCTCCTCTCCCGGCTGCCCAAGCTCCAATCGCTCAAGATCTCGCGCGGCGCCGACGGCGGCCTGGGACTCAAGGGCGTGCGCTGCCTCGTCAAGGGACTCAAGAACAACACGTCCTCCATCACGTACGTCTCTTTGTTCTCCTCTTTCTCCGATACACACACTCGGTGCGCGTAACTAACTCGCGTTGCGTCACAGGTCGCTGGACTTGTCGTACTCGGGGATCACGTCGGATTGCTGCAAGGTGCTGGCTGAGGGCCTGCTGGCCTCGCGCAAGCTGCAGAGCCTTTCGCTGGAGGGCAACGCCATCCGCCAGTCGGGCGCCAAGGAGCTGAGCCGTGTGTTGTGGGACCACGAGTGCATCACGCAGCTCAACATGTCCAACTGCGACATCGACGACGCGGGCGGCAAGGAGCTCGCCGACGGCCTGCTGGCCAACAAGCGCCTCACCAAGCTCGATCTGTCGCGCAACAATCTCGGCTACGCAGGCCTCCGCGCCGTGCTCTACAACTTGGCCTTCAGCCCCAGCATCACGTACGCTGCCACGCTAGTTTGCACGCGCACATGCACTCACTAACCGCAATGCACATGCTACATACACATACACAGGGACCTGAACCTGTCGCGCGTGACAGGCAGCGGATCGTCAAGCGATCTCCAGGAGCTCGGCGAGGCCCTCTCCAAGCTGTTCCGCATCAACGTGACGCTCAACCGTCTCAACTTCTGGGAGACCAGCATCGCGCCGGCGTTCACCCACAGCGTGTTCGAGTCTCTCCGCGGCAACCGCGCCCTGCGCCACCTCGACATCAGCCAGATCGGCACCATCAACAGCGACCAGCTGGGCTACCTCGGTGCGGCGCTCACCAAGAACAAGACCCTGTCCTCGCTCCTGCTCGAGAACAACAACATCACCGGCTACGGTCTCGAGACGCTCTACAAGGCTCTCCTCATCGAGAAGGAGGAGGTACGCTTACTGCACACGCGCACGCGCACTCGCACATCGCACTCACGCTTGATGGTTGCCTGCAGGAGGGCAAGGCCGTCAACGACGACGAGCTCTCCCGCAAGGAGAAGCGACGTAATGAGATGCTCGACAAGGTGAAGGAGGTCGAGAAGGAGTTCCACCTGAACCTGGTCGAGTTCAACCTCAAGAACAACAACCTGGGCGCGCACGCGGGCAAGATCCTGGGCAAGCTCGTGACGGTGGCGTCGTCGCTCGAGGTCCTCACGCTCGACCACTGCAGCCTCGACGACATGGCCGGCGAGACGCTGGGCCTGGCCCTTGAGACCAACACGCGTCTGCGCACGCTCAAGCTGCGCCACAACACGCTGGGCAAGGAGGGCGCCAAGGCGCTCGCCGCCGGCCTCCGCAACAACAAGACCCTGCAGGTGCTCGACCTCAGCGGCAACGCCATCGGCGTGTCGGGCGCGCGCGCCATCGCCGGCACCCTCGCCGACAACCAGTCCATCACCGAGCTCAACCTATTTGGCAACCTCGTCGACGTCGACGGCGCGCGCGAGCTCGCCAAGGCACTGGCGGTCAACAAGACGCTGGTCAAGCTCGACCTTGGCCTCAACCGCATCCGTGACAAGGGCGCCCAGGCCATCGCGCAGGCCATGGCCTCGGCCGAGCAGCTGTGCGAGATCGGCCTGAAGCTCAACCTCATCAACGACACCGGCGCATTGGCCGTGGCCAAGGCCGTGTCCGTGTCGCCCGCCATCCGCAGCTTCAAGCTCGCCGGCAACCAGCTCGAGGATCAGACTCTCCTGGCCATCAACGACCTCCTCAAGAGCCCTAGTGTCTCCTTTGACCTCGCGCCCCGCGTCGCTCTCCTCGATCCCGAGCGCGTCGCGCGCAGCGTGTGGGTGACGCCGCTCGCGGCGCGCGTGAAGAAGGAGAGCGTGCGCAAGCTCTTCTACGACGCCCACTGCGGCGTGGTGCTCAACGTGGCCATCCAGGACCACAAGACCAAGACCAGCCCCGCCAAGGCCCAGTACGCCTTTGTCGAGTTTGCCCACATCAACTCGGTGACGCTCGCGCTCGACCTCTCGGCCAGCGGGCGGGCCAAGGTGGACGGCCAGAAGGTGCGGATCTACCGCGTCGGCACGCAGAACAAGATCTCCCAGAGCGAGACCTCGGCCGCGCGCGAGGCCCCACGCGAGGAGCGCGCCCCGCGCGGAGGCGCAGGACGCGGCGGACGCCCCGTCAGCAGCCGTGGCGGTCGCGGCGGTAGTCGTGGCGGCGGCCGCGGTGGTGGTCGCGGTAGGCGTTAATCTCCTCTCTCTCCTCTGCCTTCCTCTGCAACGCGCGCGCGCTCTCGCTCACGTGGCCCTCTCTAGCAGACGAGCACGGACGTGCAATAAACGTGCGTTTCCTCATGCATCCTCTCCACATGTGTCGTGTACATGTGTCTCTGCAGAGTTCCGAAGGCCGCCAGTCGCTCCGCCAGCGCCAGCGCCGCGCCTGGTGTCAGCGCCACGCCCGGCGCCAGTGTCTCAACGCGGCTACGCCGAGGCGCCTCGACAAGAGCCCAAGCCCAAGGCGGTCAAGGTGGCGACGCGAGGAGGCGGCGGCGATCGCAAGCCGGGGCCACGCACGATCGCCAACAACAAGGAGAGCCTGTGGTACCGGGAGGAGCTTCGCAAAGCCAAGGCCCTCATCGACCCAGTCGTACGCCCGTCTGCCTGCCTGTCTGCCTGCTTGCTCCTTGCCACTCTTGCTGACACAGTTCCTCTCTCATCATGACACGCAGGACAAGATGCTGTTCAAGTGCGTCCTCGTCGTCACGCGCACACGCACACACGCCCACCGCCATTGCCTGCATGCGCTGACTCTGTATGTGTGTACGCGTGGCGGTGTGCGATGCAGGCTCAGGCTGGAGGAGATCGTGCAGCAGACAGCCAGCGGGAAGCTCCCCTCGATGTCCGTCTACGATACCTTCTTTGATCCTCCGCCTGTGCGTTCTCCTCCTCTTCCTCTTCCTCCTCCTCCTCCTTGTCGTCGTCCATGCCACGCATGCACGGCGCAAGCGTCGACTGATCGAGCTCGTCCGTCGTGTGTATGTGTGTGTGTCGTGTGCTCAGGTGGAGCCCGAGTTTGCTCCATATGTGGCACCGACGGTGGACGAATGGACGCCCTGTGTGAGCGAGGACTGGGCGTCCGCCTATGTGGCCGAGGACTGGGCCGCCCAATGAATCACAGTAGACGCGTGCGATGAAAGGCTCCTTCATGAAGAACGCGATACGTACATGCAATCGGCAACGTCAGTTGTTTGTTCGCTTGGAGTGTACCTTTGGTGGCGTCTTGTCCGTGGGGTACCGCCACAGCCCTGCGCCGCACACACACGCACACACACGCACACAGACGGGCGTCGTCAGCGGTTGTGGTCGCGCGACGTCAGCCGCAGCACACACACACACACACGCACCCATGTGGGCGTAGTGGTCGGAGGCGAGCTCATCGGGGCTCTGGTCCAGCTTCACCAACACGCGGCCGCGCTCGACCTTCACCTCGTGCGTCCTCTGCTTCTTGCCCTGCACGCACACCACCGCCGCCTCGCCGTGAGCTAGAGGACGACGATGACGAGGACGAGGAGACACGTCGCTCGGACCTTGGAGCACGGGCCGTCGAGTCCCTTCTTCAGGATGCCCTCACCCGTGTGCACGTCGATGTAGTACCTGCCTCACGCGTCCATGCGTCGAGCGTGAGCGTGAGCACATGAAGAGAGCGAGAGTGAGAGGAAGAGAGCGAGCGGCCGCACCTGTGCCAGGGACACACGATGCACTGCCGGCCTTGGATGTCCTCGATGTCGCCCTCGGACAACGGCCCGCCAAAGTCTGTGTGTGGAGTGCAGCGGAGTGAGCAGTGGGCGCTGATGGCTCGCTTGCGGCGTGTGGATGAAGAGGGACGCGTACGGTAGCACACTGAGTCGAGCGCGCAGTACTGTACGCTGCTGCTGGAGGCGTTGGACGTGGAGGAGACTCCGGACCGCGCCAGGCCTCCGGGTACCCGGAGGACGAGGACGTCCCTGCCCTCCACGCACACCCGCTTCCGATCGCTCACCTCCTCCACGCCACCCACGTCGACCCATTCGCCCTTGCCCTCCTCTTCGTCTTCTCGCACAACACGCACACAGCGGACCTTGTCAACGTCATCATCATCATCACGCAGCTGCATTCACGCATGTGGTCGTCGTTGGCGTGTGCACGTACAGGGCATGATCTGGTAGGTGTGTGCGGTGTGGAAGGGCAGCTCGAGCGTCCTGGTGCGGCCGGCGGGGGTGAAGGCCTCGACGGGCGGTCGGAGGACGGTCTCGGTCTGCACCTCCCGCAGCACGAACCTGTCCACCGCGGCCAACAATCCCACCTGCCTCCCCCCAAGTTCAGATATCTAAATTAATTTATTTTTATTTGCTAAATAAATGCAGAAAATAGAGTGGAATGTTTGTTTATTTTATTTTATTTTATTTTAAAATAAAGAAATAAAGAAATAAAATCACGGATAAAGATTGGAGGGGGTGGTGGGTGCCTTGTGGACGGTGATGTCGGCGCGGCGGAGAATGAAGGATCGCTTCTCTCGCTGCCCCACCTGCGCGAAGAAGTTCAAGCGATCACCAGCCGCGGGAGCGGTGGCCTCCATCTCGCCAAGTTCGATTGATTTCTTTCCCTTTTCTTTCTCTTCGTCTTTTCCTGAAATAAGCCACATTCTTTCATTTTGGCCAACAATGAAAGAATGTAGGAATCCGATGTTGTGGGATCACGTGTCGACTTTGTCGGCGTGAAATTCGTTTTTGACAGTTCACCGGCGAGCGAGTAGCGGCACACAAGCCGTCCTTCGATTTCGTTCCTTCCTCTCCCCACGCGTAGCACTACCGAAATCCGCTACTACACATTGAGCTATCTGGAGATGAAGAGTTCGTCGATTGGCGTGCAGCACGTGGAGGAGGCCAAGCTCGTCTACCAGAAGCTCCAGGTCCAGATCGAAGACTTTGAGCGCGAGCGGTTCGAGGATGTCGGCTTCCTGACCTCCATGATGCTCGTCGTCTTGGGCAACTACGCCCAGACCGGTACGGACAGGCCCCTAGACTTCTAGAGTTTGTTCTTTCTTCGTTCGGCTTCGCAATTGCTCGGTCAAAAGTCAAAAATCGCATCAATTTCGGCACCAAATGGACTAAACGCGAACTGCGTCCACCTTTTTCTCCTCTCTTCGATCTACCTGCACAACAGGTCATTTCGGCGGTCCTCTGTCCTACACGCCCGCCAACGTCGCGCTCCACCTTGCCGGCCCCAAGAATGGCGGCATCTCGTACGACATTCGTCATCCCAAGGTGCGCTTTTCTGAGCCTCTCGGCTTCTTCACACCTGCCGCCATGCCCATGGTGGTCGACCCTGAGCCCTCCTCAAATCTTTCGTGCCCCACGGGAAGTCTCGATTCGCATTTCTCGAGCAAGCCATTTCATTTTCTTCAAATCACTAAAACTAAAAACTAAAATTACTCCCCTTCACTGTGCGTATCGCCTGTGCAGCACCCCTTGGCCGACAAGTTCATGTTGACCGGAGGCCACTGCATCCCCACCTGCTACGCCCTCTGGATGGTTCTCTACGAAGGTACGTTCGTCGATTACGACAAAACAACAAAGCAAACAGTTTGACTTCGTCGCCAGCTCGGAGTTTATTTAAATTTGTTTATTGCTGACGCAAACAAACTTGTGCATGTGTGCGAACGCACAGCCATGCAGCAGGAGTTCGAGTCCACCAAGGACGAGCGGTACCAGTGCCCTCCTGACGAGGCCATCTTTGCCATCGATTCCCTTGGCTTCAGGCGCAGCCCCGGCGCCCTGGAGACCCTCCTCAAGGAGCACGGTACCGCCCCCTGCTGCTCTCCGCTTACGCCACGAATTGCAGTTTGTGTGCTTACGCTGTTGTCCATTGTCTGTGCAATCAAGGTCTCGAGGACCACGAGCTCTTCCAGCAGGCTAAGCTGCGCGGCATCCGTGCTCTCATGGGTCACTCGGAGACCACCGATGTCACCAACGGTAATGAAAACCCTGGCAACCCTTGGCTCGCACCGTTAGCTCACATTCGTGTGGTGCAGATGTCAATGGCGGTCCTTCTGGCGTCGGCATGGCCACTTCGGCTGGCAAGGCCATGTTCTGGGTTCGTTGCCCCATCAAGCCAGTACGCATCACTTCACTTGCTTACTCACTGATTGAATCCACATGCAGGACTTTGTGGGCGCTCCTGAGAACCACGGACCTAAGGTCGTGGCGTTCGAGGGCGAGTTCGCCTTCACTGAGGGCCACGCCCAGGAGCTCAAGACCATCGCTTTGGCCCAGCAGGTGGGCAAGCGTCTGCGTCTCTTCTTCTCGTACAACAACGCCGGTATCGATGACTCCCTCATCGGAGGTGTGATCCCCGAGAAGTACGGCGCGCAGTACGACATTGCCAACCAGTTCCAGTCCTACGGCTGGAACGTCTTCACGCTCGCCGATGGTACGTAGGATTGTTGCCGCAACTGTTGGGTGAACCACACTCAGTATCACTTCCCCACTCTTCACCAGGTGCCTCGTACGAGGACTTGATCGCCGTCTTCAAGCAGATGGAGGACTGGCCGGCCGATGATCGCCGCCCGATGGTGGTGGTCGCGCACACGGTCAAGGGCTGGTGGCCCGGTGCGGCTGAGGGCCAGATCGAGGGAACCAAGCAGGTCATCGGCTATCCCTCGCACCCCTACGCCTTTGGCATGAACTCGGAGTACTTCAGGGCTCTGGCTGGTTCGTTCGAGCGTCGTTATGGCGTCAAGTTCGCTGGCATCCACGACGGCGTGCCCAAGAGCGAGCGCGAGCGTCTGATTCAGTTCAAGACCAACGTCGACGTCGTCATGTCTGTCCTCAAGCAGTACGTGTCCCGTCCTCGTTTCTTGCACGTGTTCCCCGGCAGGGTTTAACCGTCAACTTCCCACGCGTTGTAGGAACGGTCTGGGCAAGTGGATCGCCGACAGGCTGCTCAACATCGCCGGTACCCTGCCGCAGGATCTCAAGCTGTCGATCCCCGACGATATTGACCCCTTCACGGATGAGCGCCTCCGGTACGGCCAATATCTGTGTGACACGTTCGTGGGGCGATGAGATAGGCACAGCGTGAATCTAACCGCATTGATTGATTGTGCAGAGTGGAGAACCTGCCCAAGGACACCGTCAACCTGACCGTCAAGCACCCCTTCACGGGCAAGGAGTCCACCGTTTCTGTTTCGCTCTTCTCCAAGCCCGGACAGAAGAAGGGCACCAGGTACGTGGACGCACACTCAGAGTGTCTTGACCACTCGCGCTATGTGGTTTACTAACCATTCACAACACAACGCTAGGCGCGCCATCTCCGAGGTAGGCAAGTGGATCAACTACGTGACCAACAACCGTTTCCTTACCATTTCGGCCGATCTCTCCAACTCCATCAACGTCGAGGCGTGCAGCTTGACCGGACACTACGATCCCATCACCAACCCGTGCGGCACCAGGCTCAAGGCCGGCATCCAGGAGTGCGGTAACGCCGCGACCATGTGCGGTCTTATCTCACAGACCGTGTCCAAGGTATGCGTCACGCCCATCCCTCCGGAGCACATATGTGGGCCTTGTGTATCTCATCCTCACCCTTCGCAGGACAAGAACGTGCACGCCGGCGTGTGGGGTCTGAGCGGTACCTATGGTGCCTTCACCCCCTTCTTCTACCTGCCCGTGCGCATCTTCTCGCAGCAGAACCAGGACTCGCCCTTCAAGCTCGGCGTGCTCACCATCGTCGCCGGTCACTCGGGTACGGCCCTTCCCCTTCTGACCTGTCCCTCGCCTTTATGCTCTCCCTCACCCACGACACATACGCTCACGCACACACGCAGGTCCCGAGACGGCCGCCGATGCCCGCAGCCACTTTGGCATCTTTGCGCCGCAGGTGTGGACCCTGTTCCCCGAGGGCCAGATCGTGAACCTCTACCTGTGGGACTACAACGACGTCGCCCCGGCCTATTTCGCCGCCGCCCAGCTGGCCATCGCCAAGAAGGAGTGCTCGGTGATCGTCGTCCACGTCGCCCGTCCCGACATCCCCGTGGCCGACCGCTCGACGTTTGCCGACACCGAGCTCACCGCCGCGGCCAAGGGCGTCTACGTCATCCGCGACTACGACAACAAGAACCCGCCGTCCGGCACCGTGGTGGTCCAGGGCGCCAGTTCGACCGTCAACCTGCTCTCCATCGTGCCTCGCCTCGAGGCCGAGGGCATCAACATCCGCATCGTCGCCGTCATCTCCGAGGAGCTCTTCCGCGCTCAGCCCGTCGAGTACCAGGAGAAGGTTTGTCCGCCTTCATCCCATGTGTGTCGTGTGTCAAGTGTTGTGTGTGCGTGTGCGGTGCTGATGTGTGTGTGTGTGTGTGTGTCTGTCTTCAGGTGATGCCGCTGTCGGCCAGACTGGACTGCATGGTGCTGACGACCATGACCAAGCGCATCTTCCCGCTCTCCGGCCTCGGCCCGCTCACCAAGGAGTACACCCTCAGCTCCGACTACGACGACCGCTGGCGTACCGGCGGCCTTGAGGTACTTACCAGCCGCGCCTGTCGAGCTCTGCATCCATCGTGTACACTGCTTACTAACACCGTATCATCACCACCATCTTCTTCCTCTTCGTCTTCTTCAACAGGACGACGTGATCGCCGAGGCACACATGGACGGCGAGCACATCTTCCAGGCTGTCAAGCGCTTCGCCACCGACAGGAAGTCGCGTCTGGCCCGCATCACCGAGGCCCTCGGCGCTCTCTCACTCTAAACGCACCATCACCATGTCCCTCCCCTCAACCCTTCTTCCTCTCCACCTGCACCACCTTCATCATCATCGTCTTCATCACCTTCACCTTCACCACCGCACACGCGTGCGCACACGCATGTCTCAAAATGGAAATATATTCCTTTTAAAGGAGTGCCGAAACGGTCACCACGGGCAACAACCTGTTGGCCGTCAATCGATCTCGCCTCGTCGTCGTCTTCATCTTGGTCATCAACTAGAGAGAACTCTCTCGCGCTGTCGCCCTTTCAGTGTAGTGATCTGTATGGAGGAGGGACTGGTTGCGTCACCGGTGGTCACTGCAGAAGATGATGCGGTAGCAGTAGCAGGAGAAAGAGAGTGGGAAGAGCTCGAGGGCGAGGGAGGCCATGGGCTGCGCTTCGTCTTCCCCGCCGCCGCGCGGTTCCCGCCGGTGCCGAGGTTCGTCGGAGGGAAGAGAGACTTCCCGTCGGGCGAGCAGGCGCGCATCAACGAGATCCAGGCCAACACGTTCGCGGCGTTCGTCAACATCTGCCCCGACTTCAAGACGATCACAGCAGCGGTCCCTGCCACTGGAGGCAGGAAGACACACCGCAGAAGCGGGTCGTCGGCGACGAACGACGACACTCTCAGAAGGCGCGGTGGGAGCGGCGGGGCGACGTCGCTCACCATGGCCCCCACGCCTTCGTCGTCGGACGGCACCGACTATGCTTCAGTGGCTGAAGAGCAGAAGCGAGAGTCCAGGTACGTTCGCCAACACCTGGCACAGGCGTCGAGCGTCGTGCTCACCTCCATGCATGCCACACACCAGGAGGACGCTGCTGTTCAAGGGGAGGAGGAAGAGCACGAACATGGAGCAGCTGAGGTCGGTGGACAAGGTGTGAACTCACGAGTTATGAAGGATTGCACTCGTGCGTGATGACGATGATGATGACCGTGATGATGGTGGCCATGCATCAGGAACAAGAGGGCAAGGGCACGAATCGATCGCTCAAGAAGGAGAAGCAGCGGGATCGATCGTCCACAAGCACCGAGCGCGAGCGGTCCAACAGCTCCAGCGGAGAGGAGAAGGCCGTGCAGCAGCAGCGACCGATGGGTCCCATGATGACGCTCTCGCCAGCGGTACGAATTCACGCGATCGGGCTCTACCGTGCGTAGCTGATGAGAGACCATGACGACTTCTAGGAGGTGGCGCAGTACAAGGAGCAGATGATCAAGAAGTACGAGCAACAGCAGGAGACGCTGCGAGGGACGCCCGTACCGTCTGTCGGCGGTGGCGGCGGGATTGGGACGTTAGCGCTGCAGCCGCCACCTCCTGTCCTCGCTCCGCCGCCGCCCCTGACCGTCCCCGCCATGCCGCCACAACGCGCAGTCCCTCCGCCTGCCCCCGGCTCACAGGAGAGCCCCAGTCTATCGTGCGTTCGCCTACATCCACGCCTTCATGCTGATGCCGATGACACTCACGGCTGCGTGATTGTGTGCACCAACAGGCCGATCGCGATGAGCCCGAAGTGGGATCTGCCTCCGCCGCCGGCGCTGTCGTCGTCTCCGCCATTGCCGCACATGGCCGCGCCGCCGCCTCCCTTGGCGATGGCGCCGCCGTACGTCCCCAAGACCGTGCCAACTGCTCTCTCTGCCGATGAGTCGGAGGCAGACGCCGAAGCGAAGAGGTGGAGCATCAAGGCCGCCCTGCGCAGCTCCATCCGCAAGAGCAAGGTTCGTGTTGTCGTGTGGTCCTCGTGCAGCCTCGCCTGCGTCTCACTTACGTGCACACACGCACACTCTCATCGCATCGCACAACGCACAGGAGGACGAGGAAGAGAATGGGCTGGGGAACAAGTACGGCAAGCACATGATGGTCAACCCGCTCAACGATGCCTAACTTCCACCTCCCTCCTCCCCTGCCCCCCTCCATGTACATGTGCTCTCCCTCTATCTCCTCACACATACGCCGTGTTGTAGTCGTTGCCAACACTGGTACACGTGCGTGCGCCGGGTTGTGTGTTGCGTGTGTGACAAAACTCATCTCACTGCCCATTGGCCTACAAGGCAAGGGGGACAAGGGGGAAGAGATAGAGCTCTACATCTACTCGTCCGTCTTCTTGAGGTTGTCGAGGCTCCAGCCGTAGTCGGCGCGCAGCTGCTCCTCGTCCTCGGGGGTGAGGTCGTTCTTGATGTTGAAGAGGGCGCGGATCTCGTCGGGCGTCTTGCCGTTGATCATGTTGGCCACCGTCTTGCAGGTGAGCTCGAGGAGGGGCTTGATGTCCAGGTAGTTGGCCGCGACCATGAGCTGGAAGATCGTCGGCTGGTCGACGTCTGCGTACTCCTTGTCCCACGGCGAGATCTCGCGCTTCTTCTTCTGCTCCGCCTCCTCCTTCTCCTTGGCCGACATCTTCTTTGTCCGCTCGCGCTCCGCCGCTTCGTCCACCTGTGGCTCGGGGTTCTCGTGGTGGTACCTCGCCCACACCAAGATCTGTCACGTCAAGGTGAAGCTTTAGTAATTCCATTCCATCAAACTCAGAAGAATTTTTTTGGCCATGCGAATTTGAGACTCGAGGATGACGAGATGGCGAGCCGGGGAGGGGCCAAAGGGGGGTGGTTGTACCTTGTCGAGGATCTTGCCGGTGACGCTGGCGAGGGGGATGGCCTCGGACGCGGCGCCGTCTTCGCTGGAGCCGGACGCGTCAATGTCAGCCAGCATGTTCTTGATCGTGGCGCTCATCTCGGCGACCTCGCGCGGCACCTCAAACACCTGTCCATCCGAGCTCTCAAGCTTTACCGACATCTTTGGCGCGCGTGCGTGTGTGTGGGGGTGTGATGGTGCGTGTGCGTTTGTGCGTTGTGTGTCGAGGCCTTGCTGTCGTCATTGGCGCAATTCCGCACCAGGAAAATTAAGTTTTAACTGAAGAGAGCCCCGCCCCTTCACTCCACACACGCTTTCTCAGGCCTTGAGGCTTGTGTGTGGTCGTGGGCTCTCCCCTTACCAGATCTGCATGGACTGCTGGAAGAGCTTGGCCAGCTCTTCCTGGCCCGTCGGGACCGGCGCGAGCTTCAACACCCTGCGTGGCGCGAAGCGGACGAGTCAGTGTGTATGTCGAAGGTGTGTTCGCATGTGTGATGTGAGATGTGAGATGTGCCTGTGCTGAGGGAGAGCGCCTTCGACGAGCGCGTCGATGTCGTTGGAGGTGAAGCCCAGGGCCTGCAGGCCGTTGGGGATCTCGAGCCGCTTCATGAGCTCGATGATCCGATCCGCGAGCACCGGCCCGGCGTCGCTGTCGCGCACGCTCTCGATGTCCTTGGCGCCCAAAAGCGCTGCGACTTGCCTGCGTGTGAGCATGCGCGTTAGTGTGAGTGCGTGAGTGCACGCGTGTGAGTGTGGCGCTGCACTAGTCACACGCACTTGTGGCGCTCGGGGTTGGACGAGGCGGTGAAGCGGAAGACGGCCGGGGCGTGCAACACGACCGACACTGGAAGACGAGGTCAATGCGGCGGTGAGCGAGAAGCGCAGGCCGTGCGCGGTGAGTATGTGTATGAGAGAGAGGACGCACTTCCGTGAGGGATCATGGGCGAGTCGACGTTGTAGTCCTTTGGCTTGTAGCGCATGTGGTGAGCCAGGGACGAGACCGGATAGCTCATGCCGTGCTGCAGCAAGGCGGTGGCGATGACGTGAAGTGAGCTTGAGCGCCTTTGATGGGCGAAGCAATGCACGATCGTGGGTGAGGGGAGGATGGCAAGCTGCGTACACAGAGGTGGACGCCGGCGCTGCCAAAGCCGATGCCGGCGTAGGTGGCAGCCAGGGCCATCTGGGAGCGAGCCTCGGTGTCATCTCTGTTCTCCACCGAGCGTACAAAGTACTTGGCCAGCATCTCCAGCGACTTGAGCGACCACACGTCTTCACTCGCCACACACGCCACATGCACAACGCCGCACGCACGTACGCACACGGGCGAGAGGCGTTGAGCGTCTGGCAGGCAAGCGCTTGGCTGGGCATGGGTGTACCGGCGATGGGATTGGAGCCCTGGTAGGCCGGGCGCAGGAGAGGAGTGGGCGGGCGCGGGGTGCGCTGATCGTACGGGATGGCCGTGTACGACTCCAGCGCGTGACACAGGACATCGAATCCAGACGCCGCGGCGACCTGCGGACTGCACACACGGACGCGTCGAGCGTGTCATCAACGCGCTTGCGAGCATGAATGCAGCGTGTGCGCGGGCGGTGCGTGTGGTGTGCGTGAGAGGCGGAGCGTACGGCATGGACTTAGTGTTCTCCGGGTCGACGATGCCGAGGGTGGGCTTGAGACGCCGATGGGCGATGCCTGTCTTGGAGTTGCGCTCGACGTGATCAAAGATCGCCACGCCGGTGGCCTCGCTGCCCGTGCCCGCTGTGGTGGGTATGGCGATCAGCGGCTTCAATGCGCCCGGAGGCGGCTGCACACAACACACGCAACACACGCACACACGCACATTCAGCGCTGCGTCACCGTTGACGGTTTGCAGTGGTGTGGCGAGGAGGGGAGTGTCACCTTGCCCTTGCCCACGGGCGGATTGACATAGTCGAAGAAGTCCTCCGGCGGGTAGGTGGCGTAGAGATTGGCCGCCTTGCATGTGTCGATCACGCTTCCGCCTCCCACCTGGCGATCGCCGTCACGCCACCGTCACCATCACCAGCGAGATCGCCGAGAGATTGTGTGAGCTTGCTGCGCTCGCGACGTGTGCCGTGCAGGAGACGTACAGCGACGAACGCGTCGAAGTGGCCGGTCGGCGTCACCTTGCGAGCCGACTGCAGTGCAAGAGAGAGAGAGAGAGGGCAGTGAGTCGAGCAAGAGTTGGAGGGAGCACGCGAGGGCGTCGAGCTCACCTGAGTCACAAACTCGATGGCGTGCTTGAACGACGCGTCGGTGGGCTCGACCTTGACCTTGTCGTACAGCACATAGTTCACCTGCGACATGCACGCGCTCGCGTCAGCCTCTGCTCCGCTGCGAGCGTGAGCGCGAGGAAGAGAGGGAGCGTCGCTCGCTCGCTGTCTACCTTGGCGTCCTGGAGCGACTGGAGGACGGTGAGGACGGGCGAGAGGTCCTTGAGCGTCTGATCGGTGAACACGCACACGTGCTTGGCGCCCATGTCGACGAGGTCGAGCCCCACCTCGCGCGTGGCGCCGACGCCGAAGCGGATGTTGGACCCCGCCATCTCGAACGCGTAGTCAGCGTCGGCCGCCTTGCTCAGCCCGCCTGATCATGTGTGCGCCCACACGCCGCGATCAGCCCACGCACCGCCGCACACGCACACGCACACACACACGCACACACACGCACACGCACACGCACAAGCACAAGCACACGCACGAAGACGCACCGGTGGCGGTGGAAGAGGCGAGGCGGGCGTGGGTGGTAGGCTGGAGCCGCTGGGCGAAGCGCAGACCCGGGCGGGTCAACGACGCGCGTGCCTCGGCTCCCTCCGACCCCAACAGCCTGCCCCACGCGCACGCGCACGCGCACACACAGCCACGTCGGAAGATTAACTAACTCGACACTCGCACACGAACGCGAGAGAGATGGGAGAGATGGAGACGTGTGACGCACCCGCGGTAGAAGTACTGGGGGTTGTGCGCGGCCGAGCAGGGGCACGTGGGACCGTGGACGTGGTGCGGGGGGATGTAGCGGCCGCCCACGACCACGCTCTGCTGCGCGGGCGTGCCGCTGTGCAGATCCCGCGCGCTGCCGCCTGCCGCCACCCTGCTCCCACCACCACCGGCCACTATGCTCCCACGCACCAGGCCGCCTGTCCTGCTGCGTTGCATCCTCTTCTTCTTCTTCAAGGCCCTGCTCAAGTCGTTCGGCTCTCTCCGGGCGTGGTGTGTTGCTCCGACACGTCGTCAATTAAATACGAAATGAAAAGAGAAAAAGAAAAAGAATGGTCTATGTGTGTTGCTGTTGGAAGTTTCTCATTGAGTCCTTCTGTCCTCATTGTCACGGCTCTGGGGTGGCCGTTGGGGGGGAACTCACTCCCCCCCAACGGTCACCCTCTGCCACGGGGGCGCGACAACCGCACCCCCCGGCCTTGCAGGCGCACTCGCGGGTTCGATAACCCACGACGCCCTTTGGAGAAACGCTGATCTCTGCATCTCTCCAGGTCAACCGGGAGCACCGCGGAGTCAACCGCGATTCCCCCGTCGGGATCACCGCGGAGTCAACCGCGGTACCCGTCAGGAGCACCGCGGAGTTAACCGCGATACCCCCGCTCGCCCAACGCACGTCCCACGAAGTCGATCAAGGAATGTGGTGGCAGGTATTTTGAATACCTGCCACCATTCCGCTGAAGCTGCGGTCCAACAACCAATTTTCAGGTCAGGCCCACAGTTCCGCATTCCCCCCCAAATGGGACCTGGTGGGATTCGAACCCCCAGCTCTGCGAAATACAGCAACCACGCATACCCGCCCGTCACCAAGTTGAGCTGACGGGGCTTTCTAATAGATAAGCACACGAACTTCCATGTCATCACCACCACCGCCACTTACTGTCGACAATAGCGCGTTTCGAAATAGATGCGAAACAGTTTAGCGATTGTGTAGTGTTGAATTTGTTTACTAGAAGATAAAAGCAGAGAGCGAGATGGCCGGGTGGGGGGTCGGGTCGCTTATTCCCAGGTGGCGGGGGCACCCTCGACGGCGGCGGGGGCAGCATCGGCGGCAGGCTCGGCCTCAGCGCCCCACTCCTCGGTGGCGGGCTGAGTGTAGCCAGAGCTCTCCTCAGTGCCCTCGAGCGTCCACTGGTCACCAGCGGTGGCATCATAACCGGGCTTGTAGGCATCCTCGAAGGCAGAGACGGCCTCGACGGTCTCCTCGACCTTCTCGGTCTCCTCGGCATCGCGGTAGAAGAAGAGATCGGGCATGACGTCCCAACCCTCCTGGCGGCTGAGGGTACCCTTGAGGTAACCCACCTCGCGGGCGAGCAGCCAGAACATGAGGCCGATCGCGTGCTTGGAATTGTTGTTGCACGGAATGGCAATGTCGACGTGCCTGAGGGGCGAGTCGGTGTTGCAGAACGCGATGGTGGGGATGTTCACGTACGAGGCCTCAGTGAGCGACTGCACAGAAGAGAAGAAGTAGCAGGAGAGCGGAATTAGTCAAGACGAGGAGCGAGTAGAGGCATGAAAATGGAGATCAAATGAATGGCTCGCGAGTAGCGGGATGAATTCAGTAAGGAAGTTATCAACGTTGTAGTTCAGTAGTCTAACACGTTATTGTTTAACATCATTATGTAGAGGCCAAGCTTGGAACGAAAATGGGCGAGGATTTGATTGTAATGGGGAAAGAGGGGATTTGTACGAACCTGGTGGTCGACGCGGGGATCGGCGACGATGAGGAGACGGGGCTCCTTGAAGTCCCTCTGCTGGATCTGATTGGTGAAGGTACCGGGGGTGAACCTGCCGGCGATGGCGGTGGAACCGGTGAAGTTGGCGAACTTGTGCACAGCCCTCTGACCGTAGGTGCGGCCCGAGATGACGCAAATGTCAGCGGGGTGCTCAATGCCGGCGATGACGCGGGCGGCAAGGACGAGCTTGTCCCAGGTCTTGCCGAGATCGAGGATGTGCACACCATCCTGGCGACGCCTCCAGACGTAACGCTCCATCTTGTGGTCGAGGTGGTTCGAGCCGACGTGGACCTCAGCGGCCAACATCTTCTGGACATCCTCCTCCTGGACGTGCAGGGAACGCGGAACCTGACTCATCTTGTTTTGAGTGACGTATTAACTGTTTTACACATCACACATTCACATCGATCAGATCCTCGGTCCACTACACCAACCCAAGATGTGGAGGCAGCAAAGGGGTCATGCGGGGAGGACGCACGATGCGGTGCGGTTCACGCGGACGATCGAAACGGGAGAGAAAGAGAGAAAGGCACCCAAAGTCGCGTCGACCAACCTCTGCCCCGCGCAACACGACTATTTCCTAAATGGCCCAACCACAAATCAAAGCTCAAACTGTTTCGAAAATTTGAATTCTGTAAATTTTCTGATTTTCATTTCGATTTGCGTTTCGCTGTGGGACAAGGGCCTTGCTGGGTGGCGAGGGCTCAGAAGCTGGACATGAAGGTCGCCGCTAGGGTTGTGACACGTCTCCATCAAGATCCCGCACGCTGACTCGTCTCCACATCGTGGCCGGCGACCCGTCTCCAGGCGGCAGTGAGTCCGGCGGCAGGCGCGGGGACGACGCGGGCGACGGCGATGACGCGGCGGCGGCAGGCGGCGGCATGGGCAGCGGCGCGGTGGGCTTGGAGACAGGGACTCGCTTCTTCTTGGCCGGCCGGAGCGTGGCGCCCGGAGAGCCGGGGAAGGCCTCCTCGACCGGCACCGGCACCGGGAGCGGGCTCGAGGGCGTCGAGGCGTCGATGGTGGACTCGGAGAGGGCCGCGGCGGCCGCGGCTGATGACGTCGCGGAGGGCCGCAGCGAGACCTTGCGGAAGGGCACGTCAGGCGAGGCCGTGGCCACCGTCGCGGCGCGCTGGCGAGAGGACGTCGACGAGTCGGACAGCGAGGAGGAGAGCCGCGAACGCGGGGCAAACGACGTCGTTGAAGATGACGATGGAGTTGATGACGAAGAGGACTCAGCCGACGAGGCCGGGTTGGTGAAGGCGGCGAACGAGGGAGCCGACGTGGAGGAGACGAGCACCGGCCCTCCGCCGCCGCTCTTTCGCTGCTCGTTCCCTCCCTTCTCTGCACGTACCGACCTCAAGACCTCAGCATCCGCACATACACATGAACAGCACTGCGCGTGTGGTGGTGCGTGTGCGTGTGGAGGGCGGAGCGTACGGCGAATGTCCTCTGAGAAGTGCTGGAAGGCCTGCGCGAAGGTGGCCTCAAAGTCTACGCTCTTCTGCTCCTCAGCCGAGAGCAGCGCCAGCCGCAGGAGGGTGACCGAGTCTGCCAACGTTCGCGATCATGTGTCAGCACGCGGGCCGCCGCCGTCCAGCCGCCGCGTATGAGGGGATGTGTGAGTGCGTGCGTGCGCGCGCGGGGGCAGGGGGACGCACCGGCCTTCTGGTGCTGCAGGGCAAGGTCGACGGGCGCGAGGCCCTCGTGGTCCTTCGTGTCGAGCGGCGCGCCGCGTCGGTAGAGCAGCAGCAGGCACTGCGTGTGGCCCAGTTCCGCTGCGACGTGGACCACCGTCCGGCCTCGCGTGTCGGTCGCCCTCGTGTCAGCTCCGCTCTGTCGTGTCGCACCCACCAATGACGTTGGCTAACGCACGGCGCAACGTGGTGTGGAGAAGGCAGCGACGAACCTGAATGAGGAACTCGACGAGGGTGGAGTCGTTGAGGCGTGCGGCCTCCATCAATGCCGGCGGAGTGCCGCAGTTGGGGCTCGCACCCTGCACCAGAAGACGCAGCATGTCGTGCAGGTCCCCGCGATGAAGCGCCTCTGTGAAGTCCTGCATCGATTGTTGGACGCAAGGACAAGGGCGCGCACACACGCGGTCAGACACTCAGCCTTCACCGCGACGACCACGACGAAGGGAGCAGGTGTTACCTCGTCAATGTCTGCGCCGGTGTAGGGACGCACGAACTCGCGCTGAGCGTACTTGCGCTTGATGTACTTCTCGCGCACGGCGCTGCACACGAGAGCGATCGGTCAGATGCTCAGCAGACGCGAGCACGACGAGAGACAAAGGACGATGGCGGAGGTCGGGCGTACACGGCGCTGCCCGAGGTGGGCCGTTCGGTGCTGGGAGGCCTGGTGGCCTCGAAGATGGAGTTGACCTTCTCGTTGCCTCCGATTCGCTGCATGGACTACAGCACGACATAACGCAAACACACAGCACATGTGTCAGCCAGAGGTCACCACGGAGCTCGTAGTCAACAGCAGATCTGTGATCGCTCGAGCGTAGCTCACCTGGATGAGTTCGGGCGGCCAGGCGTCCAGCGTCAGCGAGCGAACTTTGCTCACGTGCACTCCCATTCCTCTGCGCGGATGGACAGACGGGTTAGTTGTGACAGGCCCGTCGCAATGCCGCTCGGCCCGCCAGCGCAGATGAACGCAGAGCAGAGCAGAGCAAAGGGGCAAGCGGCCGCTCGTGTAACGAACCTATGCACACCGGAGCACTCTATACAAAAGGTGACGCCCAGGTTGACGCTGCACCATGTGGGATCTGGACGAGCGAGGGGACGATGAGGATCAGGGCAGGGCGACACAAGCGGAGGCTGGGGTGCGGGGGCGACAGGGGGATCTCAGTACCCGCAGCCAAGCAGTCGGCGCAGAAGCTGTTGGACTTGCTCACCGCTCTGATCTGAGCCAGCACGCTCGTCTGCGCCAAGGAGCCGATGAGGAAGGGCCTGAGCGGATTCGGGTGCTCAAGTGAGTGATGCGCGAGCGTACCTCCTCTGGCTCGGGTGCTGTCGAGGCGCCCCCAGCCGCATTCCGCTGCGGCAGCGTCACAAGAGAGGAAGAGGAAGCAGAGCAAGAGCAAGTGAGAAGACCTGCGATAAGACGGAGAGTTGTGCGCCTATGCGAACCTTCTGTTCGGGCGACGCAGAGGGCAGAGTGGTGGACAGGCCGCTGGTGGATCTGGCCCTGAGTATTGCGACGCAGACAAGGGCGGAGGTTAGCTTTCAAAGAGACATTCGCGTGCAAGCTCCAGCCGCGCTCCAACCACGAACCTGGCAAGGCGAGGCTCAGGCACGGAGGTGTCGAGCAGATGCTTGGTGACGTTTTGAACCACCTGTGGACGCAGCCGGCTGCTTGTGAGCACAAACAAGCGTACGCTATCACACTCACAAGCAAAAGGCCAACAATGTGACTCGAGAGAGCGCGCACCTCTGTCCACTCGAGCTTCTCCTGCTCGCTTGCGGCTTGGAGGATGAAGGATCGTTTGGTGCCCGTCAACTGCGACCGCGGTGTGCCTTGTCAGTCCACCGCCATCGCCGCGTTAAGGAGAGAGACGGATGGCCATACCTCGAAGCAGAATCGTCGCTCCACATCGGCTGGTGGCGGGCGCGGAGTGATGAGCAGCAGGGAGTATCGCTCGGGTTCGCAGTCCCTCTGGCGCCAGGTGAGCCAAGCGACGCAGAGCAGGTGAGCAACTCGAGGACGGAGCGTGAGAGCGCGAGTGTGTGACCGCAACAAAGGCGACGTACCCGCTTGTGTTTGTAGTACAGCAGCTCGCCGTCCTTGATCTCAAAGTAGCGCTTCTTCCACTCCTTCCTGCACGCAACACCAACAGCCATCCGATGGTGAGTGCAAGGGTTGGAGTGCACGGCGAGGAGGGAGAAGAGATTGCGGACCTGACGTGGCCGGAGGAGCGGAGGAAGAGGTAGCCGTTCTTGACGAGCGAGGGGCCGGTGGACACGGCCGGCACGGCGAGGGGCATGGTGTGGCCCTGCTCCTGGGTCAGCTTGACCCTCACGCCCGACAGGTCCTTCTTCGTTTGGTCGTATTCCTTTTGACACTGGAACACAGAGCGCAAGCGACGAAACGCGCCATGTGTCAGCTCTGGACGCACATGCTCCGCGCGTCGTGCAAGCGGCGATGCGGCTGTGAGCTGATGCAGGCGGGCGGCGGGGGTGATACCGTCATGATGTGGTCGGACAGCGTGTGCATGAAGGGTTGCAGTTCTTTGTACACTTCAAAACCGTGCTGTGGAAGAGATTACGAGGTCAGCGCACGCGCTGCGAGCACGGGCAGGTTCGTGCTGTGGCTGCGCACCTGAAAGTAAGCCATCACGGCGTACAGCAGAAGCGAGAGTCGTTCCATGAACTCTAGCTTCTCTCTGTTGTACACATTCAAGCGGCAGTGTCAGAGAACTGGAACGCTCAAGCGATGGCGCTGTGGCGCTGTGGCGGAGACGAGGTGGAGGAACAACACGCACTTTGCTTTCGTATCGTACAGCTCGGAGAGCATGTTCAAGCTGCACTCCTGGAAGTCCCGCTTCACTCCCTGGAACTCCTCGGACAACTGCGCACGCACATACACGGAGAGGAAGAGAGAGAGAGAGAGAGAGCATGAGGACACGGGCCCGGGCCTGAGGAGGGATTGAAGCGGTGGATGGGCCAGTGCCCGCAACGTACGCCATAGAACTTGGAGTGGTCCTTCTGCTTGACATGCGAGAGGCGCGAGAGCAGCGCGTCGTACGAGCCCTCGGCCTTTTCCAGCCGCTGCATGCTTTTCTGTTCGTTGTGTACCCATCGTGTCGTGTGAGAACAAGCAACGCGCTGCGAGCACGAGCTCACTCACGACGTCATCACGCAACACGGAGAGGACACTGCAAGGTGGCAGGCGACGACACACCTTCTCAGAGGCGATCTGCGTCTTGATAAACGCCTTGAGCGGCTCGGCGAAGGCCTCCTCCATCTGCAAGTGCTACAGGAGACACGACATGAATGTTAATCGAGAGAGGCTCTGCACACGCTGCACACCTGAACGCCTGGGCGAGCGTACCAACGTCTCACGGAAGGTGTCGGTCTCCCTCAGCACGTCCGCCAGTCGGCGCACCGAGTGCTCTGTATATGCGTGTGTTTGCGCGCGAGTTAGCAAGTGTGCGTGCGTACGACATTGCATGCGTGCGTGCGTGAGCGTACGAAGGGTCGAGTCGCCAAAGGTGTCCAGCTCGAGCAGCGTCTGCGAGAACACCGACGACGCGCTCGAGTACACTGCGCACGCACAGCGACCATGCACGCACGCACGCACGCGGCGATGAGTTAAGTTCCACGGAGAGAGAGAGAGAGATGCATCCGGGGAAGACGTGTGAGCTATCGATCTCTCAAGGGGAGGGGGAAGGAACCTTTGGCGGCGGACCCGAGCTTGGTGGCGGCAGAGGTGAGGCGGAGGAGGTCGTCGCCCCAGTCCTCCACGCTCCGCTGGACCTCGCGCAGGCGGTTGCGCGCCATGGGGCTGTCCGCCAGCACCTCCTCGAGCCCGATCCCCAGCCCCAGGTTCGGCACACCTCCTCCCTCCATGCTGCTCTTGATGCTGCTGGTGCTGCAGCTGCGCTGCTCGTCGAGCATCGCTTTGTCTGTCTGCCCCCCCCGTTCCTCAATCCCCAGCTCTCGAAATTGGAAGTAAAATGCAAAATAAAATGAAAGATGCAGGGAAGTCGTGAATTGATGATGCTGCACACCTCTTACCTCTGTCAGAGAGGTAGAGGCTTGCCTTGAGTTTGTTCTGTTTGTTCGCACACGCTTTACAATGTGCGTTCTGTTTGGCCCAAGACAGCCCAAGTCACCCACCTGGAGGTCTTTACTTGAATTTCACGTCACATTTTCTCTTTTTTAAGAAGAAAAGGAAATCGAACAAATAAATTTCTGTTCTGTTCTGGAAGGCTTTGGGGTCATGCAACCCATCTGATCAACGTCATCATCCATCTATGGCCCATAGTACTACACATACACACACACACAGCTCCTACACACAGTGCTTGATTGTTTCCAACAGCATTTTTCACAACCAAAGAGTTTCTATTGAATGACATGATCACTGTGGACAGCCGTTGGCCCGTGCCCACTGGAGCACCTCGAGATGGCCTCCTATGGCTGCACTTGTACACGTTGACTGGTCCCACGGGCAGCCGTTGGCCTGTGCCCACTGGAGCACTTTGAGATGGCCCTGAAAGGCTGCATTGGCGCAGGTTGACTTGTCCCACGGGCAGCCATTGGCCCGCGCCCACTGGAGCACACCGAGATGGCCTCCATAGGCTGCATTGGCACAGGCTGACCCGTTCCAGGGACAGCCGTTGGCCCGTGCCCACTGGAGCACCTCGAGATGGCCTCCTATGGCTGCATACGCACAGGTCGACTGGTCCCACGGGCAGCCATTGACCCGCGCCCACTGCAGCACCTCGAGATGGCCTCCTATGGCTGCATTGGAACAGGTCAATGCGGTCCAGGGACAGCCGTTGGCCCGCGCCCACTGGAGCACCTCGAGATAGCCTCCCCGGGCTGCTTTGGCACAGGTCAATGCGTTCCAGGGGCAGCCGTTGGCGCGCGCCCACTCGAGCACCTCGAGATGGCCTCCTCCGGCTGCAGCGGCGCAGGTCACCTCGGGCCACGGACAGCCGTTGGCGCGCGCCCACTGGAGCACGTCCAGATGGCCTCCCTCGGCTGCGCTGACACAGGTCAACTTGTCCCAGGGACAGCCGTTGGCCCGCGCCCACCGGAGCACACCAAGCCAGCCGTTTGCTGCCACCTCCCGGCTGTAGTGCTGCTGCTGCTGCTTGTCGGCCTCCAAGAGGGGCAGGCTCGCGCTCTTCCAGATGGTGCACACGAACGGACAGACCACGAGGCTGAGGCGGTCGACGTAGTTGAGCACCAGCGCCACCAGCTCGGGCATGAGTTCGTCCATCATCATCCTCTCCTCTGGTTTCTTGTCGTTGTTGATATCTTTCTTCTTGTCTTTGTCTGCGTAGTTTGCTTGGCCTTCTTTTTTCAACTCCGAGCGACAAGGAAGACGAAGGGCCGTGGCCTCGCCAGCGACGATGACTCGGGCACGGGGCTCGCACACAGCACTCACGCCATCCTCTCCACATGCGAGCTGGTGGTAGGGTTGGTGCTCAGCCGCGTCGACCGCCCCAGCCTCGTTGCGTGTCGCTTCGTGTGCACCGCGTGGATGCGCAGCACAAGCCTCGCACTGTCCCGGTACGCCACGTTTCAGCTTCATCCGTTTTGGTGGGTGTGGTTTGAATTGAATCATCATCGTTATTCATTACATAAAGTGAATCCACACGTGTGTACACTGCGATTATTGTTTCTTCTTTTTGTTGGGAACCGCCCTATGCATGCATGCTTGCTCTCTCGCGCCCCTGCCGATTTACTTGGCAAGACCGGCGAGCATATCGACGAGCTGCTCGTAGGAGAGGTTGCCCTCGGCGTCCACGCTCACGGCCCGGAGGAGCGACTCGACCTGTTGTGGAGAAGCATGATCGCGAGGTGAGATTAAAAACTATGATGCGAAATTAATGCGTGTAGAGGCTCGCGAATGGTGTAAAGCGTACATCCTCAGAGTCGAGGGGCTCGCCGAGGCTGCCGAGAAGCATGCGCAGATCGGCCGAGGAGATGACGCCGTTACTGCATAGACACGAGAGTAGAGGACGCGTGTAAGTGACATGTCGCCATTTTCGTGTAGCGCCATTTCATCGACGAGATGCGGCGCTACACGAAAATGTTGGCTACGTGAATGGAGCGCCGGAGGGGGGGGGTGTTTGGCGTACCCGGTGGCATCGAGCGCACGGAAGGCCTCCCTCATCTCCTTCTCGAGGTCCTGGGGCCTCCTGAACTTGCGGCGGTAAAAGTTCATGAACTGGGCAAAGTCGACCACGCCGTCGCCGCCGGCCTCGGCCTCGATGGCCTCGATCTCCTTCTGGAGCGGCGCCTTGCCGAGGGCGCGGATGACGAGACCAATCTCGCTGATGGCGATCTTGGAGTCGTTGTCAGTGTCGAACACCTTGAAGCACTCCTTGACTTCTTCCTCGCTGGTGGCCATGACGTGTGTTGGGGGGTTGTTGTTGGAGAGGGAAGTGTTTGGGTGTTGGTGTGGAGGAGGAGTGCTCTCTCTTTGTGTGTGCGAAAATGAAGCAACCGACTACGCCAGCGTGTTAGAAGTGGAGCTCCCAGCCACTGTGCTGCAGCTTGAGACCACCGCGTCCCAACCACCGACCTTAGGTTTCCTGCCGACATTGCACAGGTGATATTAATTAACATTTCCCGAATTCCTTCCATTTCGATCGCATGCCATCCCCACATGCCGTTCATCAAACGAAAGAATTTCTCTTTCTCATGTTGTGTGGGAGTCACTCAGATGATGGCATCGATGATGTCCCGCACGGCAAAGACGGTGCCCACCACGAGCGCGGCCGAGCCAAAGATGAGGATGATGATGTCCTTGGCCACCACCCACCACGGCAGGGTGCGACGGAACAGCTTCAGGTGGAAAATCACTGTACGAGCGAGATACGGAGGTCAGTACGGCCGAGGCTCGATTCGCGCCAAGTACGATTGTGCGGGTGGAGGTGGAGCTGGTGAGCGGAGGAGGGGACTGACCTGGGAGGATGAAGGCCAGGAACGAGGAGCCCAGGGCGCCAATGAGACCCGAGATGAGACCGAAGAAGGGGACAAAGAAGGCGATCGTCGCCGTGAACAGACAGCACGCCACTCGGATGGCATTACCCTGTTTGTTCCCCGACGTCATTAGCCAACGCGCGAGCCTACACGCACACGCACACGCACACGCACACGCACACGCACACGCACACGCACACGCACACGCACACACGCGACACACGCACCTTGATGTCAAACATGTTCTCGCTGGCCTTCTTGAGGAAGACAAAGTCAAAGATCTCGGTCACGGGGAACAGCTGCATCGGGTACGTGAAGATGATGGCGATGATGAGGCACACCTTGACCACGTACGTCAGCACAGCGTCCTCTGTACACCCCCGTGTGCCCCCACACGCGCGTGTGAGAATCATCTCTGCGTGTGTGCGTGCGCGCTTGCGCGCGTGTGTACGCGTGGCAAGCCACGCACAACCGATGCACAGCGCAACCACGGCCGCCACTTCGTACCGGGCAGGTTGAGCGTGATGACGTCCTTGGTCATATTGCCGTATGTCAGGTAGCCCTATATGCACGCCACGACAATGCGCGTGTGAGTCGCGCGGAGAGTGCCAAGACGCTGCAGCGAGAGAGCGACGAGAGGGCGGGCGTCAAGCGTACGAGGATGCCAAAGGAGCCGAGGAGGAGGGTCACGAGACACAACACGATGTCGAGGAGGAGCGGGTAACGCAGGGCGTCCTTGTTCATGGTGCGTTCCACCGGTACCACCTGCAGATGTGCCGCGGCGTGTTAGTTACAGCTGGCACTCGTCGCATTCCGCCGCCGCCGGCAAGACGGCGAAAGCGAGAGAGAATGAGAGAGGAGACGCACGAGGCCGATTCCCTCGAACGAAGAGGTCACGAGGCCGAAGAAGATGGGAAGACCGCTCCAGTTGATTCCCTGCGTGACAAACGCGGAGAGGAGCGAGTCAGCAGTCATACACTCCGAGCTGGGCTTGGGCGCGTGAGAGGGGCCTTGCACACCTCCATGTTGTAGACCTCGGCGCAGTCGTCGTAGGACAGAACGATGGCCATGCCGACCACCAGGGTCAGATCGGCGATCAAACTGCACGCGAGACAAGTTCGTGTGTGTGTGTGTGTGAGTGTGAGTGTGAGCAGGCGCGCAGGCAGCAGCAGCCAAGAGCTCACGAAATTCGAGAGCCTCACGAGATCGAACCTGAATCCGCTGAGCTGCTTGACCTTTCTGACGAAGCAAAGCGGCAGCACGCACGCCACGGTGATAGCGATGGAAACGATACTCACTCCCTCCTGCCGCGCGCGAACATCGCAGTCCAATGTGAGATCGTCTGACGACGCGCACACGCACGAGAGAGAGAGAGAGTGAGAGTGGTAGGTACGCTGAGGAGGTGCAGGTCCTTGATTTCCGAGGGCAGGAACGAATCAATGTTCTTCGCTATGAATATCGTGTAACCGATACAGAATCCCGTTTGCGTGAAGACCTGGCGCATGCATTGCATGACGCGCGTGAGCATTCTGCACAGAGCGCACGCACGCGTGACGGGAGAGAGAGAGAGAGAGAGTGATGGCGGGGGGCGCACGAGGAATATGTCGACGAGCAGCTTGCCCCTCTTGCCCAGCACCTTGGTGCCCACGTCGCCGTAGGTCGTCAGCTCTCTGTCCATTCAAATATGGACCGCAACACACAAAACGTTAGTTGTCTCTCACAGGTGGAGTGAAGAGTCAGGCGGCGGCGGCAAGGCGGGGGGAGCAAGTCGGTACGCGGCGTCATCAAAGTGGTTCTTGCAGTGCACGAGCAGCTTGCAGCAGTGGTCCGTCACCCACGCGATGATGAGAATGCCCACAATACCGCCCTGCACCATTTGCACACGCACCACCGCACACATGTAAACGCACGCGACGCATCAGAGTTGAGTGTGCGCATGTCGAGCCAAGACAAGATGACACGAGGAGAGAAAGGGTCTACGCACGTAGACGCCGGCCTGGTGGAAGGCGTAGGGCATACCCAGGAAGTTGGAGCCGATGAACGTCTTCAGAATGTTGGCAAAGTCGAGCACCCACCTGCGTTGCATGCGTGCAGACAACGCACGACACACGACACACACACGAAGCACGAGACGTCCGATCCGGAGCGAGCGTTAGGCAAGCCCAGAGCAGAGCAGAGCAGAGGACATGTGGGGGTAAAGGCGTGCCCCTGTGTCCGCTGCATGCGCGTCTCGGGCACCTCGTACGAGGCGCCCTTTTCGTCGGCCAGCATGAGCGGCACGACGTCGCTGTCGTCGACCCCGCGCCCATCCTGGATGCTGCCGGTCCTCCGCACCACTACAGACGCGTCCCCCCCACACACGCGCATGCGAGAGCGGTCAGCAAATAATTTAATTTAATTTTTAATCATATTTAAATAAAATAAAATAAAATGACGAATAAATTCGTGTACAAGCAAGGCGGAGATGTAGAGGGGGGGGGCGCACCGGTGGCGGGCTGGGACAGGCCGCCGACGCTGGTATCGTTGAAGCGAGAAGTCATCTCTGCCTGTATTTTTTTAAATTGAATTTTTCAGAATTGAAGATGAGTTAATCGAGATGTGAAATTTAGAGAATTAAAAAAATGTGTGGATTCACCAAAAAAAGATGACCATATTGCTTTCACCCACGGGGGTGGGGGGATGCCGTACCTTCTCCTTGTTCGAGAAACGACTACAACGATGAGCTGGGGCCGGCAAGGGTGTGTCGCGGGCAGAGAGCGTGCCCGAAAAGGCCAGCGAAAATACTCGCCCACGGAAATGAACTGCTTTAAATTCCCTACAAGACTCAACACATTACGCTACGATCTTTTCGGAATGCGAAAGACGCCATGCTGGTTGGCGCTCTTGCTGCTCCCTGTCTTGGGTCTGCTGCTGTTTTTGGGGTGGCTCAAGCGAGCTGAACAAGCGTGAACACAAAACGGGGNGGGGGGGGGCAAAGAACAGAAGAACACAAAAAAAGAACGAAAGCGAGAAGAGAAGAGGGGTGACCCAGCTCCAGGCACACCTCAAAAAAGATGGAGGGGCCACCAGGGGAAGCCGGTGGGGGAGTGGGGAGGCTGAAGAAGGCCGAGGGACAGCACAAGGACATCATGGACACCATCCGACAGATCGAACTCATGGAGAAGCGATGGCGCGAAGCCGAGGCCAACCGCCACATGGAGCGCGCCCTCGAGCTCGAGAAGCGCAAACTGCGGGGCGGCCCCACCGCCCCGCCCCCAGGCACCGCCGCGGTCGCCTCGTCCTTTGCCGAACTTCCCAGAGGTTCGAGTTTGCTCTATTTTTGAATTTATTTTAGTCGAACTAATATTTTAATATTTTATATGAATAGACAGTACATATATTGTTATTATTTTTTTACATATATGTATTATTTACAAAATTTATTTTAATTTAATATTGTAAAAAACGTGGTGGCCAGGTTCGGCGGGGCTGCGGGCGAGCGTGCTGCCGGTGGGACCGGTCCGGCCGACGAGCGTCGCGGTGGGTGTGATGACCGACCACCAGGCGCGGCCCGTGTCGATGCTCGCATCTCATCAGCCGCCCGGCGGCTTCAGCACAGCGCTCGGCAGCGGAAAGGTGACCTTGCCCTCTCGACGTTGCATGCGTCGCCGTATTTGGTCTTTATCATTTTAACCCCGAGCTCGTGGACTCCTGCTGCAGAGCGCGGCGGCGGCAATCCAGTCTGGCCCGCATCACGGCGCTGGCGGCAACAGCAACAGTAGCGGCAACGTCGGCACCAGCAGTGGCGGCTACGGTGTGATCACGGACGATGTCACGCTTGAGAACGCGGCGCTCAGGCGACAGCTGCAATCAGTCACGCAGGAGAATCTCCAGCTCAAGAAGGAGATCTCGAGCGCCTCTGTACGACCCGACACCGCTCGCTCTTTCTTCTCTTTCGCGTGCCACATCGCCGGCACACGGTGCTCACATCTGAGCCTGCTTTGCTGCACAGGAGGAGATCGCGCGACTCATGGCCAAGGTCGATGAGCTCTCGCGCCAGTGGGCCAAGAGCAGTCCACGCGTCATCAGGGTAGTCTCCCCCACCGCCATGCTGTGTGTGGCCACGCATGCACACACGCACATGCATGCACATGAACGATCGCTCACTGCGGCTTGTGTGCATCGTACAGCGACCGACCACGGTCATGCTCACGCCGCGCGGCATCGGCTCTAGCGACAGCTCGGCCAACAGCGGGCAGACCGGGCCGCCGCCGCCGTCGCGCCTCACCCGAAAAGTCCTGCTCGTTGATCAAAAACACGTACGGGGCCCTCCAGCAACGGCCGCACACGTCGCTCTGCCTCCGGCGCGCCACTCATCCCATCTCGCGTTCGCCGTGCAGCGGTTCTCGAACCAACAGATACCGGTGTCGGTGATCAGCAACCCGCCAGGGACGAGTGACGAGTGGCGACACTCGCTCAAGGCACGCAGCCGTCTCTCGATGGTGCCCAAGCTCTTCACGGGGTCGAGCTCGGTCAACCGCAAATGGGTACCTGGCCGTCCCCTGTTCCCCGTATGCGAGCGCACTCGCATGGGCGTGTGTGGGCTGATCTGACAGTCGCCGTTGTCGTTGTGGCCCTGCGCGTCTGAAGAGACCGCCGTCGTTGCTCGAAGACGAAATCGACTCGCTCGACGACAACTGGAAGCTCCTCTTTGGCAATGAAGTGAGCCACGCCAAGCTCCAGGTGCGTGGTTGTGTGCGTGTGCGTGTGAGTGAGAGCAAAGGCTGATGACAGCTGCCGTCACAGGAATTGGAGGTCGTTTCGAATAAGCTGCAGATGCGGCTGCGCGATGAGAACCTGATGTTCGCCGGCCTCGAGCGTCTCCGCAAGAGCTACGAGAAAATCGAGGACCAGGCCGGCATCGAGAAGACGAACCGGGAGCTGGCCGACCGCCGCGTCAAGATCGACCTCAAGACGCGCGTCTTTGAGGAGATGATCGACAAGAAGCAGGAGATGCTCAACGCGCTCGATTCGATGCCTCCGCCCGCCGACGCCGCCACATCGTCCGCCGACGGTGCTCACGATGATGACGTCGACGGCGAGGACGGCGATGAGACGGTCGAGTGGGTCGAATGGGTCGACGACGAGGCCGAGTGGGTCGAACAGGCGGACCATGCCGACTACGCCGCGGACCAAGTGTCGTTGCACCGCAGCGCGCCTACGTCGATACAGCCCAAGGCCGTGCCGGGCGCCGCCGGCATAACTCCTGCCCTGACCGCGACCGCTCCGTCGGCTTTCCCGACGGTTGCCTCTGCGCAGCCGATCACATCTTCGTCCTCCTCCTCGTCGCCGTCATCCCCACAGACGTCCCACCGTGGAGCGGCTACGAGCACTGGGCCGCTGCGCATTGCCGGGCTTCCCACGCAGCAGCACGCCCAGCAGTTGAGACCGACCTCTCCGCCGCCGCCCGGTGGGTCTCTATTGCCTCGCTCTCCGTCGGCGCCGGTGTCGCCCGGTCGCTCGCCCACGCAGGGCAGTCGCCCGGTCTCGTTCGCCCACTTCTCGTCCGGCCTCTCCACGCAGCAGCGTGTCTCCGCCTCATCACAGACGTACGCCGCGGCCGCCGCAGCCGCGTCTGGTTCGTCAACGTCGACGTCCACGACAAAGGCTCCCTCCTCGGGCACGCCGCTCTCGACACGATCTCCGTCTCGCTTAGCCGGGCTCACTCCGCCACCGACTCCGCTGCCGCCAGTCCCCACTACGGCCCCCGCCGCCGCCACTGCCACCGCCACGGCCACCACTAGCACAGGCCGGTCGCAGCCGACGCGCGCCACATCGACCTTCACGTCATCGTCGGGTGCGGTGGCCTCTTCGGCCATCGCCGCGCGCTCGCTCAAGCCAGCGCTACCCCTCAAACCGGCGTCGCTTAACTCTTCGCCGTCGTCCTCTCCCTACTCCTCGCCCTCGTCCTCGTTCACGTCCATTCCGCTTGGACCTCGACCAATGCTCGGTTCGACATCGTCGCAATCCTCGTCGCCGGGCGCACGTTTGACACCGACCGGCTCACCCTCGTCCTCGTCGTCATCCGTCCTGCTCCGGAGCAAGGGCCCGGCGCCTTCTCCGCCCGGGTCAGTCGGCGCGCGCACGCCGACGCCGGCGTCCGCTCCCATCCCGACGTCCTCATCCGGCCCCGGATCGGTGGGAGGTGCGCGGACGTCGGCGGCGCCCTCGCCGCCCGTGTCGGGTGGTGCACCGCCCGTGCGCTCTCCCGCCGGCACGGCGGGCTACGGCTCGGCGGTGGTGGTCTACGATTTTGTCCCCGAATCGCAGGACGAACTCGCGCTCACTCGCGGTACGCACACGACACGCACACGCGTGCGGATGCTCGACACACAAGACACACGACACACGACACTCGATGCAGTCATGTGTTTGCGTGCTAACTACGTCGCGCACGCAAACAGGCGAGCGGGTGACGCTGCGGGAGCGGATCGACGAGAACTGGTGGGAGGGCGAGGCGCGAGGCAAGATCGGCATCTTCCCTCACTCGTTTCTCCAAGTCCTCTCCCTCCCCTCCTCCCCTCCCTCCTCTTCCACCTCCTCTTCCTGACCTCCCTTGCATACACCAACACCGCGTCCCTCGTGCTCCACACACAGCCAATCAGCGCACAGATCTATGCAATAACGTTTGCACTGTCCCTTCACTTTGCAGCCCCGCCCACGCCCACGCCCACGCCCACGCCTGTGCCCACGGTCACAGCCACGCCCATGCCCGCACCCGTGCCCACGGCCACTACACCGAAAAGAGGCGCAAAGAGGAAGCGAGAGGACACATCAGCCACAGTCGACACAGCCACGAAGAAGAAGAGGAAGAGATCAGGCAAGAGGCGCAACAGTGCGCAGAGGAAGAAGGCCAAGAGGGCCTGGACAGGATGCAGCAAGCTGCAGCTGCAGCCGCAGCTGCCACCGTGCCTGCCCCTGCCACTGCACCCGCCATTGCGGCTTTGCATGCGGCTGCCCTTGCCGAGCACGGCCGGGAGCATGGCCAATAACAAGGACACCGCCACCGAGGCCGGCACATGTGACGATTCGAAGGAGGCTGGAGGCTACGGGGTGGCGGATAGCAAGAGCAAGGCCGAAGGAAGAACAATCACGACGGGGAGGTGAACATGTTACAACGCGTTCCTGTTCTCTCAAAAAATACAACGATTCTTCAAGGTGAGCGCAGACAACTCATGAGGGGAGGTCTATGTAGAGGGAGTGGGATATGATGATCACTTCGAACAGCTGCATGCGCGCTGAGCGGTCGTTGATTCCGTCGTCCTTGCCCATTGCGACCGAGGTACCCGTGTGAGTCAAACCGTGCTGGCTGGCTGGCAGGATGGATCACAAGAGGAGAAACGAACCTGTTGATGGTCGCGAGGGCAGCGAGCCTGTGTAGTGTACCTTCTGTACCATCTCCTATCGTTCTTGTTTCCGGTCGTGTTCAGGCTCTTCTGGAAAGCCGAAGGCAGAAAAGGCACCTTGGGATGACGAATGTCGTACAAGATGCTGCCATTCTTGGGGCCGGCAAGATGGAGGGTGATGTTGGCAGGCGTGTAGGACAGAGGACCGCCGAAAAGACCTGTTGTGCGATCGAAGAGACGAGAAAAAGATCTGACCGACGTACATGGGTTGGGGTGGTCACGCACCAGCACACCGCAAACGATGATGCAGCCGGTCAACACGGATAAGGGCGGCAAGATGCTTGATGAGGTCAGCCGTATCCTAAAGCAGCGAGCTGACTCTGCTCAGCTCGCAGGGATGTTCCCCGATCCTCCTGGTATGGCACGACACCATGATGCCATGCAGGCGCACGCAAGAACATGCGTGCTCGCCGATCTGCGCGTTTGCTTCCAAATGCCAGGCGTGGGGTTTGCCAAGACAGCCGATCACCGCCTTGAGATTCTGCAACAGCTCAAGAACCTCCACCGCTCGAGGTGTCCAACGTTGCCCACCACCAGGCAAGCGACCAAGCATCAGAGTCTGCTCTCATGATGTGTCGAGCAAGGGACACCCAGAGGTGGAATGTGAGACGTGCAGACATCCATGTTAACAAGCATGCGTGTGAGCCCTTGATGCATGGAATGCAGTTGCCAAGATTGTCAATGACCTCTGAGGTCAGAGGCCTCAGAGTCAATCCTTTCTGACATGGCTGAATCTGCAGTGCAGCAGATGTAGAGAGAGCTTGCCAAGCCAGCACAGTCACTGGCTTGCTGACTCTGATTTGCCACAATCATTCTGGGCAGAAGCCATTGCCTTTCAGGCTGGCCAAAAGGATGAACAGAGGAAAGAAACAGTTGCATCACCCTCAGTTGTTGTCACACAATGACAACACACCCTCCACTTGAATGCTGCCAATGCCACCACCACCAATGGCATGGTAGTCAATGAGACTCTGTGACAAGTGCTACCCTCATCAATGTTGGGAACAGCAGGCCTCTGTTGCAACAACCCTTGCCCAGCCAGAGCTGGCTAACTTCAAGGAGGCCATGACAGACTCACCTCTGTGGATGAAACCCATGAATGAGCAGAGGATGCAGCAAGCAGCTGCTGCTGCTGCAGAGGCTGCCCAGGCAGCATAGGGCTCATGGCATAACAGTCAACAATGTTATTGTTAACATGTAAAAAGAAAAGGGGGCCCTCCACAAGGGCTTGGATGAGGTCCATCTGGCTCACCAATGTGAGGTCTACACCTTTGGGTGATTCTTTTTTTTCTTTTAAATTGACAGCAGAGCAACACAGCACACCAAGAGAGCAACTAGGTGAACAGGGCCCTTGAAGAAGAGGATGCAACACAGCAGGACAGGCAGCCTGGTGTGTCAGAGATGCTGTGGCTGCATGGAGCTGTACCTTGTGCTGTGATCTCCTGAACCTGTGACCCCCTCTCCCTTGTTGCTGTTGTTGTTGTTTGCCTCCTCCTCCTCCAGCACCATGGTGGGAATGGGCCCCACACATTGCTTGGGCCTGAGTGATGCCAACATGTTGATTTGGAGGTGCTGTGTAGTGGGGGATGGTGTGAGCATGTCCAGGGGGGGTGGCAATGGTGTGGCACTGCTTGAGCCCATTGTCATTGTTGTCTTGACCATGCAATTGATTATTCATTTTCTCTCTCTCTCTCTCTCTCTTTGCCTCCCTTGCAGCAAGATACTGCATCCACCAGGATGTGTGCCTGACTAGCATGCCCTCATCCTTGCCAACATGTGTGTGGCCACCTTGGCCTGCCTTTTTTGCTGTTGTACAGCACACAGCCATGCCCAGCTTGATGTGCCTGGCCTTGATGGTCACCACTACCAGCACTGCACTCCCTGATGAGCCAGCAACATCCATGGGCATTCCTTGTCATGTGATGGTGGAAGGTTGATGATGAGGGGGGGGGCTGCACATAGAAGAGTGAAAAAGAGTGGTTTTCTGCATATCTTTTTGGCTCTGACCCACATACATGAGAAGGAGAGAGAGCAGCTTACAAAAGGGCACTGTGCATGCAGCAGAAAACAGTACAGAAAGAACATGTAAAAGGACCTCTCCTTTTACATGTTCTGATTGTTGCATGAACTTGTTCTCTGTGCACTTGTTGTAGTTGTGTGAGTGGGTTGGATGATGAAGATGATGATGATTATGAGTTGTGCCTCTTCCTCTTCTTCTTCTTGGTCTTGATCTTCAGGCATGTAGTCACAACAAGTGGAGAACCAGTTGGGGCAGGTGCTGTGGGTGGGCTGGTGGGTGAGCCCAGCACTGTGCTCTTCAGCTATGCAGTGAACCAGCCAGGAGAGCTCAGCAGCATCAGCATCAGCATGGTAGGAGGGTCAGGCAGGCAGGGTGTTGTAGTGGGTAGTGAGGGTAGTGGTAGTAGGGGTGTGGTCCAGGCAGGTGGTTGTGGATGATGAAACTGACTGCAAGGGGTGGTCTTTTATGCATGGTGTTGGTGCTGCTACTTGCACATAGTGGCACCAACAGCATGGCGCCTCTACATGCACATGTGCCTGTCGACAGAAACCTTTCCCGCCAAAATCATGTTGCAGCTGTCAGTGTCAGCCTGGTGCACCCACAGGCGCAAAAAAAGTCAATTTTGGTCAACTGCGTCCCAAACGTGTCTACACTCCATGAAATTTAGTGCTTGCAGTCGCAAATTTGCCAAAGACAGGTTGGTGAATCTCTGGTTTGGCCTTATGCTGGTTTAGAAAATTCTCGAGGCAGGTCGCTGCGGCGGCGAGCAGCAGCTGCAACGAACCATCGCTGCTTCACGTGGCGCGGACGAGGTCGCGTGCCACATCACCGGCACTCGCAACGAAGTGAGCCACGCCAAGCTCCAGGTGCGTGCGTGTGTGTATGCGGTGGTGCGTGTGCGTGAGAGCAAAGGCTGATGGTGGCCGCCGTCGCAGGAATTGAAGGTCGTTTCGCATAAGCTGCAGATCTGTGCGGCTGTGCGATGAGAACCTGATGTTCGCCGGCCTCGAGCGTCTCCGCAAGAGCTGGCCGACCGCCGCGTCAAGATCGACCTCAAGACGCGCGTCTTTGAGGAGATGATCGACAAGAAGCAGGAGATGCTCAACGCGCTCGATTCGATGCCTCCGCCCGCCGACTCCGCCACGTCGTCCGCCGACGGTGCGCACGATGATGACGTCGACGGCGAGGACGGTCGAGTGAGTCGACGACGAGACCGAGTGGGTCGAACAGGCCTCTTCGGCCATCGCCGCGCGCTCGCTCAAGCCAGCTGCCTCTCAAGCCGGCGTCGCTTAACTCCTCGCCGTCGTCCTCTCCCTGCTCCTCGCCCTCGTCCTCGTTCACATCGATTCCGCTTGGACCTCGGCCGATGCTCGGTTCGACATCGCCGCAATCCTCGTCGCCGGGCGGACGTATGACACCGACCGGCTCACCCTCGTCCTCGTCGTCATCCGTCCTGCTCCGGAGCAAGGGTCCGGCGCCTTCTCCGCCCGGGTCAGTCGGGGCGCGCACGCCGACGCCGGCGTCCGCTCCCATCCCAACGTCCTCTTCACCCGGGCCCGGATCGGTGGGAGGTGCGCGGACGTCGGCAACGCCCTCGCCGCCCGTGCGCTCTCCTGCCGCCACGGCGGGCTACGGCTCGGCGGTGGTGGTCTACGATTTTGTCCCCGAATCGCAGGACGAACTCGCGCTCACTCGCGGTACGCACACGACACGCACACGCGTGCGGATGCTCGACACACAAGACACACGACACACGACACTCGATGCAGTCATGTGTTTGCGTGCTAACTACGTCGCGCACGCAAACAGGCGAGCGGGTGACGCTGCGGGAGCGGATCGACGAGAACTGGTGGGAGGGCGAGGCGCGAGGCAAGATCGGCATCTTCCCTCACTCGTTTCTTCAAGTCCTCTCCCTCCCCTCCTCCCCTCCCTCCTCTTCCACCTCCACCTCCTCCTCTTCCTGACCCTCCCTTGCACACACCAACACCGCGTCCCTCCACACACACACAGCCAATCAGCGCACAGATCTATGCATAAAGTTTTGTCCAATCAGACGCTGTGGTGTTAGTGTTTGGCGCCAAAAGTTTGCTGACGTGTAAAGGCGCCGTGTACGGCGGCGGCGCGTACGGCGCAAGTAGCGGCTCCAACGCCCAACATAAAAGACTAAGCCATGACGACCCCGCCGAGCTCTCCTGGCCTACTGGCCGGGCTCATGCACCTGGTGGTGGCCCAGCCCCCCAACAACACCTGCCCAGCCCACCCCGACCGGTTCGTCAACACGCCCGAAGAGGAAGGCTGACCGAGAAGAAGAGGAAGACCAAGAAGAGGAAGAGGATGCCATCGCCGTCGTCATCATCGTCGTCGTCATCGTCATCTCAGGACGAGGACGAGGACAAGAACGAGGAGAAGTCCAAGGAGCGCCCGACGGGACACCACATACACAACTACTACAAGTGCAAGCAACACCACAACAAGTTCGTGCAACAATAAGAACGTGTAAAAGGAGAGGTCCTTTTACACACGTTCTTTCGGAACCGTTTTCTGCCGCGCGCGCGCACAGCTGTGTGGCGCCCCCTCCTGTTCGCTCCTCCTCCTTCTCGTGTACGTGGGCCCAGAGCAAAAAAAAAAAACTTTTTTCCCTTCTACACGCCCCTCTCAATCTTCCATCGACGGGGCGTGCGAGTAGCGGGCACGCGTCGTCCTGGTGGATGCATCCAGTGATCTTGCTGCAAGGGAGGCGAAGAGAAAGAGAATAATCAATCGTCGATCAGCTGCACACACGAGAAGGGCCGAGTGCCAACGATTGGTGTGTAGCAGCGCCGCACCGAGTAGGGCCGAGTGCTGCTGCTGGCCTCCGGTCTTGTGGGCGGCGCTGCTACACACCCACGCGCACGCCCACGCCCGTTGCCGTCTCGCCCCCCACCCATACGCCCACCCCGTCGCCGACTCGCACGCCCACGCGCGCGGCTGCCTCGGCCTCGCCCGTTACGCCGTCGCCCACAGCGACAAGGAGGAGGAGGAGAGGGACGACGTCTCGTCAGAGGGAGACGGGCGAGCAGGTCCGCCACCACAGCGCAAGCCGTCCCTCGGGCTCAGGATCGATGCCGGCCCGCCGTCGCAGCAGCATTAGCGATTGCCGCCCCCACGTCCTGCAGCACCGACGAGCTTCCGCCATCGAAGCCTGCCCCCCTCTAATGCTCCTCAAGCCGAAGAGAAAGCGCAAGGATACTAGTACGGGTGGGCGAAGCTGGGAATGTGCGCCAGGACATTTACGGCGGCGCAGTCGAAGGCGAGCTTCCTTTCGCACCTCCTGCGCATCGAGGGAGTCTCGGCCTTCCTACAAGGGGGTACGCACGCATGCACGCGTGCGCTTGGAGTGCTGCTGCTGATGATGATGATGTGCTGATGGTGTGTCTGCTTAACTGACCACTCAGTCACTGATGGTGCGTCACCGCAACTGGTCAGGATGGGCGGGTACGAGGTGTGCAAGACGCAGCTGGGAGCGACGGACCCGGCCTCGACGCCCCACTGGAAGAAGATCGTGGCGGGAGGCATCGCTGGTGCGACGGGCGCCGCCATCGCCAACCCGACAGACCTCGTCAAAGGTGTGTGGCACAAACTTCGTTCGCGCTATCCGCTTACGCACGCGCAATTGCGTACTCACAGCGACTCCCCAACACAGCGCGACTGTAGGCCGACACGGGAATACAACAGAGCACCGCAATACCGGGTACGCGGCGAGCTTGATGCGCTTCGCCGGGCTGGCTACGGCGCTCTGACTCCCTGCGCGTCGTCGTCGTCATCGCTGTGCGGTTACTCTTGATCTGACGCACAGAGCACGATGCACCGAGGAGGTCTACCGCACAGAGGGCTGGGCTGGGCTCCACCGCGTACCGCTGCACATCCCCCCTGCCGGCACAGCAGTCGATCTGACCCGCGTGTTGTCATGTTTCTGTACACAGCAGGGCGTGGGACCCACGATGCAACGAGCCGCCCTGCTGACCGCCGCTCAGGTGCGCAGGTCTCCTGTCATGCTGCAGTTGCGCGCTGTCGACGCTTACGTGTGGTCACCCTGTGTGTGTTTGTGTGATCCTCTATGATCGCTGGTCTGGTGGCAGCCGCTGTCACATCGCCGGTAAGCCCGATCGCACGCATTCCACGATGGCGAGCGCCGGCTTACAAGGCTTGCGTTTGCAGGTGGATTGCGTCAAGACCAGGGTAATGAATCAGCCGGTGATCGATGGTCGGCCCACGCTCTACCAATCGAGCGCCGACCACTTCGTCAAGGAACATCCTGCTGCCGCCACGTGTCTTCTCTCTCGCCGAGCTTGGCTGAGCGCCAGCTAATGGCCGCGGGCAGACAGTGCGCGCCGAGGGACTGCGCGGACTGCACAAGGGGTTCATCCCAAACTGGATCCGCATCGGCCCTCACGATCATCACGTTCCTCGTCTATGAGCGTCTGCGTCAGTGGAGCGGCCGTCATCATCAGCAACTGAGGACAAGTACAACAAGGAAGAAAAGAAAGAAAAGCACTCCAAAAAGTGACAGGGCTAACTCATCATCACCAACAACTTCTTCTTCTTCTTCTTCTTCTTCTTCTTCTTTGAGCCTCACCTCAGCCACCACACAGCATTGCCAATCTGGCCACCTGCCTTTGCCCTTCTCACCACTCTCTGCTGGTCACTGGCAAGCAGCCGTTGGCCCGCGCCCACTGGAGCACGTCGAGATGGCCTCCCATGGCTGCATACGCACACGTCCACTCGTTCCAGGGGCAGCCGTTGGCCCGCGCCCACTGAGCTCAGTCTCAGTCTGCTGGATCATGAAGTGTTGATTTATGCAAAGAAGAACAAAGCGGGATGGAAGCCATCAGCAACTTGTCTCGTCAACAACATTCATTGCTGAGCCACTCATGGATGTGGTGGTGGCCGTCACTCTCAGCCAACACGAGAAGCATGCTCCTGTTCCACGGGCAGCCATTGGAGCGCAGCCACTGGAGCACGTCCAGGTGGCCTCCCCTGGTTGCACCAATACTGGTCAGCTCGTCCCACTCGCAGTCGTTGGCGCGCGCCCACTTGAGCACCTCGAGATGGCCTCCCTCGGCGGCACAGGAACACGTGCGCCAGTCCCACTCGCAGCCGTTGGCGCGCAGCCACTGGAGCACGTCGAGGTGGCCTCCCTCAGCTGCCTTGGCACACGTTATCTTGTCCCACGGGCAGCCGTTGGCGCGCGCCCACTGGAGCACCTCGAGATGGCCTCCCTCGGCCGCCCCAGCACACGTCGACTCGTCCCACGGGCAGCCATTGGAGCGCGCCCACTGGAGCACGTCGAGATGGCCTCCCTCGGCTGCCCCAGCACACGTTGACTCGTCCCACGGGCAGCTGTTGGAGCGCGCCCACTGAAGAATGTCGAGATGGCCTCCCCTGGCTGCCGCGGCAAGTGTTGAGTTGTCCCACGGGCAGCCGTTGGAGCGTGCCCACTGCAGCACGTCGAGATGGCCTCCCCCGGCTGCATTGGCACACGTCGACTCGTCCCACGGGCAGCCGTTGGAGCGTGCCCACTGCAGCACGTCGAGATGGCCTCCCTTGGCTGCATAAGCACACGTCGACGCGTCCCACGGGCAGCCGTTGGAGCTCAACCACTGGAGAATGTCAAGATGACCTCCCTGGGCAGCTCCCGAACACGTCCACTCGTCCCACGGGCAGCCGTTGGCCCGCGCCCACTGGAGCACCTCGAGATGGCCTCCATGGGCTGCGTCAGAACACGTCGACTCGTCCCACGGGCAGTCATTGGAGCGCAACCACTGGAGCACGTCGAGATGGCCTCCATGGGCTGCTTCAGCACACGTCCACTTGTCCCACGGGCAGCCGTTGGCGCGCAACCACTGAAGCACCTCGAGATGGCCTCCCACAGATGCCCAGGTACACGTCAACTTGTCCCACGGGCAGCCGTTGGAGCGCGCCCACTGCAGCACGTCGAGATGGCCTTCTTCTGCTGCATAGGCACACGTCCACGCGTCCCACGGGCAGCCGTTGGAGCGCGCCCACTGGAGCTGGCGCAAGTTGTGGTGGAACTGAGTCGTGCCCTTCTTGTTGTTGGGTGGGGGCGGTGGGCAGGCACGCATCCACGTGCGGCACACAAAGCGACACACTGCGGTCATGGTGGCACGGTCATCAGCAACATGGAGCAAGACAAGCCCTAACAGCTCTGGCATCATGTCCTCCATCTTCCTCCTTGTATTGACTGAGAGACCAACACAACAGGTTGTGACATGGTCAGCAACATCGGGCATGCCACGCCCGAAAGAGTTATGAGGGTCCGAATTTCATTCAATTCCACTGTAATCAGTTTTCCATGGCGGGAAGTTCGGGGCCTGTTTGGTAGGCCGAATTTTGTGAAATTTCCGCCTATTGCCGAGCCAGACAGACAGGACCGGAGTCGTTCTTATCTTTTATTGCATATTTTTTATTAAGTCCCAGGCGGCCATCTCCTTCTCGTGGACCGGGATCGCGTCCGCCCGATCGGCTGGGATCGTGCTGATACATCGCGCTTCAGTTCGTACGCTCCAGTCGAGAGAGATGCGTGGTGGTAACTTAACTGACGCTCTTGATGGGCGTGTGAGGACAGGCTGGGAAATGAGAGTGTCAAGACACACAACGTCACACGGCTGTGAGAACACCCCGATCGCAACTAGCTCCTCCCACAAGGCGCGCGAGGGTACCTTTATGCTCTCCAGTTCGTCCATGCTCGCTGCGCTGAACGTGAAGGCCGTCCGACCGTCGGCGAGGACGTTTGACAATCGGCCCAGCTCCTGCAGGATGTGTACTTGGTGGCTCACGGCGAGGTCGCCTCGGCTCCTCTGGTGGCGATCGTCGTCGAAGCGAAGGGCGCAGATCCGGAGCGAGCCCACATGGGCCAGGTCGCGGATCATCGCCAGCGCAGCGTCCTGGTCGAGGCACTGCTCCTCCTCGAGCTGGCACGTCGTCACTGTACCTCCGAAGATCCGGCGCGGGCGGCGGAAGCGTCGTCTGGCCACTACCGTGATGGTGTGCTCGACGTGTGGCTGGAGCTGTGTGAAGACGACGCAGTGATCGCCCCTTCCGGGGCCCCGGACGGCGACCAGCGTTTCGGAGGCGGTGGAGGACGTGCAGGTCACGAAGACCCGACGCCAAGTTAAGTTCGAAACCACAACGCGTATGGCGTGTTTGTAGGGTGATGACAACCTTGGGCGGCATTGCGGAGAAGTGGTGGTGGTGGTGGCGGAGGAGGAGGGGCCCTTTTGTGGTCAGCTCCGAGTAACTTTCGGCCAATCTCAATCCCAGTTTTTCACTGCACGACCACCATGAAATTTCGCTGCAGTTTAAAATTACACCATTTTTGTTTTTCTCTTTCTCGGTTATTCTTTTCCCTCATGATTTCCCTCTGCACACCGACTCAACCTTCCTTGGCCAACAGCGAGCAAGCGGCACGAGCAAGTTGTGTATTGAAGTGAGGGACTGAGGGGCAGAGGACAGAGGAGGGAAGAGAGATAAGAGATGGAGGATGAGGTGAACGAGGTTTTGCAGGAGGTGGTCAAGATTCTGTGGGATGCCGACTACGCCAAGGCCGACGCCCTACTCGCGCCACACAAGGACAAGCACCCGGCCGTGGCCACCATGTACGCCCAGTCCATGTGGCTGCGGGTACCGTGCTCACGCGCCCTGTCCCATCATCAATCTAGTTATCAAATTAATCTTAATTTACCTTAAATCATTTTTAAAAAAATTTTCTGAGTTAAACAGGTGGAGGTGGGAGGAGAGGCCTTAAAAATTTCTTAAATGCATTTTAGCGTTTTACTTATCATCTCGATTTTTTATTGTAATTACTTTAATTTAGTTATTTAATTTCATGAATTTTTTTATTCGTGTGCTCAGGCGGTTGTGACCGAAACGGCCGAGGACTGCAGGAAGCGTTCGAGCGCATGGAGGCCGTACGTGTGCCGTTCACGATCGTGGGTGTGTGGTGGCACCATGATCGCGTGCTGCTCTCACCGTATGGTTCTCCAGGTGCATCGTTTGTCGCACGCCACGCAGGACCGATTGAACAAGAGCAAGAAGGGCAAAGGCAACAACGCCAAGGGCGGCAACGGCGCTGATCAAGAGGACCTCACCGAGGCACGTATACCGCACGGACGTCGTCCGCGGCTCGCTCATCACGCGCATTCGCGCATTCATCCATACAGGAGCAGGTGTTGGCGCTCGTGCTGTGGTGTAAGGTCGCGCTCGCTGAGGCCTCGCTCTTCGAGTCCATCCTCAAGTTTAAGATGCAGAAACAAGTCAAAGGTGAGAGCACGTATGCTTCAAGTGTGTGCCATGTGCGTGCGTGCGTGCGTGCGTGCGTGCGTGCGTGCGTGCGTGCGTGCGGTAGAGTGTGCGCTTGATTAACAACTTGGACAGGCGCATACAACTTCAGAAAGAGCTGGAAGCACTACGAGGAGTGTGTGGCGCTCATCAAGACCCTTCCCGAGAAGTCCCCCTACTTCACCAACCTCGCCTGCTCGCTCAACGTCGGCATCGGCTTCTTTCACTTCTTCATCTCTGGTACACAGGGCTCCGCCACCACTCTCTCGCTGCGACCCGCTAGCTCGCTCACCCACCCAACCGCCGTCACCGGCGAACACTAGTGGTGCCTCGACAGTTCCTCTGGCTGGTGGAGGCCATCGGCTTCAAGGCCGACCGCGATCTGGCCCTCAAGGAGCTCCAGCTCGCCAGCGAAAGCGAGGGATACCAGAGTAAGCGTCTCGCCGCACCTAGATGCCTGTCAGGCGTCTCATCGCACAATCGTGCATCGCGATGACGCACACCAGGTTCGCTGGCGTTCTTCCTGTTGGTCACGATACGAACGTTCTTCTTCGAGGAGCTCGACGCGGGCAGAGACATGTTCAATCTGCTCATGCAGCAATACCCGTATGCCTCCGCCCGCGCTCTCGTTGCCCGCTCGTTCGCCCCGCTCGTTGTCTCCTCTCTTCCTAACACTGCGCGGCGCACGCAGCGATTCGCCCATGTTCAAGTACGTCGGCGGATACGTGTGCCGAATGCAGGCGAAGCTGGACGAGGGTACGCGAGCGCGCGCTCCAGTGCGTGGATTGTCTTGCTGAGGCGAAGGATCGCATCGACTGAATGATGGGCGGGCGGCGCGTGGTGTGACTCCTCCAGCCAAGGAGCTGTTCGTGGCAGCCAAGGAGAAGTTCGTCGCCACAAACAACAAACAGATGGAACTGTTCTGCGTCAGCGAGGTACATGTGCACATCCACTCTCTTGCTTGCACGAGAGGCCATCAAACGTTTGCTTAACCATCACGCACTCCGCACGCGCGCTCGCTCGCTCAGATTGCGACGCTTGAGTACCTGAACCTCAACTTTGGCGAGGCCGTCCAGGGCTTTGAGGAGTTCCTAGCCCGTACGCACCACTCCGCTCTGCTATCAGTCCGGACTGCCAGACTTACGTGCGCGCGCACGTGTGCGTATGTGTGGCGGTTCAACGCGATGCGTCGTGTGACACAGAATCGGCAGTGCCCGGGCTGAAGGCGCTCTGCTACTATCAATCGGGCATCTGCTATTCGTTCCTCTTCCACGAGGACAAGGCCAGCGACTGCATGACGCAAGCCCTCAAGTACGTGCGCAAGGGGTTCGCGCACGACGAGTTTGCCAAGCAGCGAGCAAAGAAGTTCCTCTCCAAGGGCGGCCTGTCTGACTTTGAGCGCAAGTTCGTGCGAGCGCGCATCCTGCACGAGGGCAGACAATTCCAGGTTCGTGTGCGTGTGCGTGTGCGTGTTGATGTGCGCTGTGTGCGTGCGTGTGTGTGACCTTGCGCGTGGTGCGCACTACGCAGCTGGCACTGGAGATGGTCGACCAAGCCGAGGCCATGGCGACGACGGACGAGGACAGGGCGTGCGTGGCGTTCATCCGCGGCGACGCGCTCCGAGAGCTCAAGCGATACGACGAAGCCGAGCAAGCCTTCATGGTCCTCTTCCCACCGGCCAATTGAGTGTCGCACTGCGGTGCGCTGCTGACACTCGGCTCGCTCGTCGATCGTGTGGCATGGCAGGTGGTGATCAACACGCCGCCCAAGGCCATATCCAAGTTCGAGCAGTACGTGCTGCCGTGGAGCCTGAGCGGCATGGCCGACATCAAGGTGGAGCAGAACGATCACAAGGCCGCGCTCGACCTGTTCAAGCGTGCCAAGAAGTACACGGGCTACGACTACGAGACCTGGGTCGCCTGGCGGATCAAGCGCGGCATGGACCGCCTCCGGCGAGGCAGCGCCAGTAGTAGCAGCGACTCAGCCAGCGCGCACTGAGTCTCACTCAGCGACGATGACACTGCTGTCCCACCATCACAAACAGGGCTTAACAGAGACAACCCAGCTACAACGCGTTCCGACCTGCGATGCTGCTGCGCCTCGCGTTCCTTGCTAGCCATGCAGCTTGCTCGGGTTGGTCGCTGGCTACGTGCAGCTCCTTGGCACCATTTGATTTTCAGCCAATGATTTGATTCCGAACAACTCCGGTAAATTAAGCGATTGTCGACAAGATATCCTGTTATGGTTTTTCGGGATACCGTTGGACGGCGACCGGTTGTCAACCGACGACCGAATCGGGACGACAAGTTCCCCACGTGCGCTGGGCCACACACGGTTTGTGGGATACATGTACACTACTTGGTGTTTTTGGCGTTTGTGGGTGTGTGTTCCATTTCTTTGTTTTCTCTCTCTGCGACACGAAACACTCACGGATCGCCTGGTTGGTGTCTCGTGTTGTTTATTCTTCTCTCTGTGGCGACGAGGAAGGCAAGGACGACGAGCAAGAGAGGGGTGTGAGTTCGTCACCGTCAACCTGGAAATCGAACAGCAATCGAATCAATTCAATTGAAACGATTTTTAAAAGCCCAAGCGACTGCGAGAGAGAGAGAGAGGATGAAGGGCGGGCATCACCAACAGCTAGCTGGAGAGATGACGGATGATCTGAACAGGATCGACGCCAAACGACGAGGCCTCGTGCAGTGGGTTCGTCCCCGTGAGACCGTTTTCTTTATTATTCTTTATTTTTCATCTTTCTATTCCCTCCATTTGCTCTTCTTCTTTCCTGCCCCCTTTGGTGCTAGGGCTCCAGACTTCTTCTTCTTGTTGATTGTACTTGTCTCTTTTTTTCTCCTGATTTTGGATATGTTTTTTATTTATTTATTTTTACATCAATTTCGTGCGATTTCTGATTATAAATCCATCTTTGCTTGTTTGCGCGCGATTGCTGCACGTGGATGTGTCTCTACGCGCGAGTAGGAGCCGGGCCAGACGCTGATCAAGGCGTCGGAGCTGACGTACGACCGGGAGATCGCGAGGGGCAACTACGGCACGGTGTACAAGGGCAGATGTCGCGGCTTCCCCGTGGCCATCAAGCTGCTCCACAACCAGCACCTCAACGAACCCAAAATCGAGGAACTGAAGCGCGAGGTCGAGATCATGAGGTGCACTCCCCCCTCCCCCCCTCCTCTATGCTGTCCTCTGTGCTGTCCTCGCTGGGCTCAGGGGCGTCGACTCACGCACGCACGCGGTGATGTGTGAGAGTTTAGTTCGCTGCGGCATCCGTGCATTCTGCTGTTCATGGGCGTGTGCACGGAGAAGGACAATCTGGCAGTGGTGATGGAGTACGTGGACGGGCGCGACCTGGAGAGCATCGTGCACGACAAGGACGTCGTTATGACCACCGCGCAGCAGCTCTTGATCGCCAAAGGAATCGCTCAAGGTGTGCACACGCACCACCCGCACGCGCATACGCACAAACGAGAGGCCACTTGCTCACTGCTTGGTGGGTGTGTGCCGGGGCGCAGGCATGAACTGGCTGCACTGCCTGAAGCCAGAGCCGATCATTCATCGCGACCTGAAGCCGCCAAACGTGCTGGTGACCAAGGACTTTGAGGTGCGGGTGTGCGACTTTGGCCTGTCGTGCGTCAAGGAGAAGTTCGACCCCAAGGCCCCGCCCAAGGATAAGGCCGTCGGCACGCCCGTGTGGATGAGCCCCGAGATCCTCTGCGGCCTCCCTGCCAGCGAGAAGTCAGACGTCTACGCCTTTGGCCTCGTCCTGTGGGTACGTCACACATGCGACCACCAGGCGCCGCTCCGTACAGCAAGACACGTCAGCTGATTGAATGGACGCCTTTGTTGTGTGTCGACCAACTGAGCAGGAGCTGTTCACGCGCAAGGAGCGACCGTTTGCGCACGTGACATCGTTCTCTGAGTTCTGCGACGACGTGATCGATCGGAACGTGCGGCCCACGCTGCCCGAGGAGGTTCCAAAGCACATCCGACGGCTCATCAAGGCGTGCTGGCACGGAGACATGGACAAGCGGTACCGTCCTCTCCCTGTCTCCTCTCTCTGTTGTTTGTTCCTTCACTGCGAGCGCAGCAGTCAATTGACGTTCACACGTTACGTTGCGTGCACGCACAGGCCAAGCTTTGAGCAGATCATAGAGAAGGTCGACGAGCTGGTGGTCACGAATTCGATCAATGACAAGGTCGCCCGAAACCTGTGGAAGATCCTCAAGGAGACGGAGACGGCCTCACACTATCCATTCTTTGCCGAGTGGGACAACTTCATCGAGGTGCTCTGCGGCGCTCTCGGTCTGCCGCTGGACACGATACCGCCCGACAGCACAGCCTACCAGTGCGCCAAGGCCATTCTGGGTACGGCGTCCCTCCTCATCCACACTGCCATGGGCGGGCGGGCGAGAGGGCAGATCCTCACACGTCGACTTCTCTCTCCATGCCACAGGCGAGGAGGAGCGGGATCTGACGTCGAGCGACGCCGCGAAGAAGTTCCTGGTCAGCTGCGAGAGCTTTGGTCGATTTGTAGATGTGTTTGGCCCGCTCAGAAGTGATATATTATCTAATGTACGTTCCCCCGCCCGCCCCACTCGATGCTGTCGACAGTGTGAGAAGCTGACGCGGGTGCTTCTCTGGTGGTGATGCCTAGTTTGACGAGCTATGTAAAACGGGGTGCTTCCACGGTTCGATCGACGCCAAGGAGGCCGAGCGACGACTAACCGGACAGCGAAGCGGCTCCTACCTCGTTCGACTCTCTTCCAAGGACAACTGCATCGCCATCACCAAGAGGTATGACGCACACGCACCACCGCACGTGTAAGGCATAATGCACATGATGGCACGATATGGAACTAACTCATCATCGGCGCACGCACGCAATCTTTCTCATGCAGGCACAAGCACGGGTTCAACCACCAGAGGGCGTTCCGAAACGAGAAGGGATTCAACATCCTGATCGGCACCAAGTGTCACCTGTTCCCGTCGCTGCTGAGCTTCCTCGGCTCGTCGCAGGCGCGGTCGAAGAAGGACGGGCTCAGCCTCAAGTACCCGTGCTTCACCGACTCCAAGTTTGCGCAGATCCACAAGAAGGGCGCCGAGGAGCGCGAGGTGAGCTACGTGGGGCTCGACTACATCCGCGAGGGCCTGCGAAACTCCAAGATCTCTTCGTCCAACCACCACAACAACAGCGCCGGCGATCACAGCGACGTCATCATCGGCGGCGGCGGTCACGTCTCGACGGCCAGCAGCCACTCGGCGAGCAACAGCAACCTCGTGTCGCACTCGCCCTACACCGCGGGCGAGCGGGAACTGCAGCCGCCCGAGGACGACAAGACGAGGAAGAAGAAGAAGCGGCTGTCCTGGAGGCGATCTAAGAACTACGAGTGAGGTGTGTGAGTGGTGAGAGACGACACCCATCCCCGCAACCTCATCAACCGCCACACACAGCCAGGCCCAACCGCCCACCAGGAAAACGAAACAGCGTTTCGGTGTTGTTTTCGATGTATCGAAATGTGAAATATTCATCCCAAAATCATTCGCAAATTTTCTGAATTCCTATGTTAATGGTCCTAGCACGGGAGGGATCTCTCCGCTTGCTGAACCGCCGCGGAGTGTGGTGTGAGCTTCGCTTGCGGGGAGGTTCGCGCTGTACTCGCACACCACCACCGCGAACCCAAAGAGCGAAGGCGCGAAGCGGAGCGAAGAGGGCCGGCCAGGTTATTTATTAGAGCGGAGAGAGTAGACATAGAGGACAGACATGGCGACGGTGGTGGTGTTGGCCGGAGCGGCGGGAGGGAGCATCTACGACGGCAACAGCCCCCTCGGAACGCCGCTCACCCTCTTCATTGCGCAGCTCGTCATCATCTGCACCCTGGCCCGCGTGCTCACCAAACTCTTTGCCTACATCAAACGTACTTTCGCCCCCCAAATCCATTTCTTTTATCTTGAATTTTAAAACGAACAAAATTTTTATTTAATTAATGTAACTTAAATCTTCCGTTAATTCCGTTTATTATTTTTACAATAAATTAAAATCCCGCGTGGCAATTTTCTCATTTTCCGAGAATTTATTAATTTTGACATTAATAAATAATAATTTTAAATTGTTTGTTGTTGCGCGCACACAGAGCCGAGCGTGATCGCCGAGGTGGTGACGGGCATCGTGCTGGGGCCGTCGATCATGGGCCGCGTGCCGGGGTTCACGGACACCATCTTCCCTGAGTCGTCGCTGCAGGTGTTTGGCGTGGTGTCCAACCTGGGCCTCATCTTCTTCATGTTCCTCATCGGGCTCGAGGTCGATCCGCGCCTGCTCACGTCCAACCTGCGCAGCTCCTTCGTCATCAGCATCAGCGCCATGCTCGCTCCGTTCTTCCTCGGCCTCGCCGTCTCCACCTACATCTACGAGGAAGTCCGCATGGTACGCACACGCACACACGCACACGCACGCACACGCACCACCGCACACGCGCACGCGCATGCGCATGTGCGTTGACGTGTGAACTGAAGAGCGCGTTGTGTTGTGTGTGCTGTGATGTGTAGGCCGAGGGCGCGACGTTCTTCTCGTTCCTGATGTTCGTGGGCGTGGCGGTGTCGATCACCGCGTTCCCGGTGTTGGCGCGGATCCTGACCGATCAGAACCTCATGCAGACCCGCGTGGGCCTCATCGCCCTCTCCTCTGCCGCTGTGGACGACGTCGTGTACGTCCGCCGCTGTCGAGCGCGTCCCTATGTGCATGTGTGGCGCTGCCGCTCATCGACGCGCGTGCGTGTGTGTGACGTGTGTGCAGTGCGTGGATTATGCTTGCTGTCGTGGTATCGATCGCGCGTGCCGAGGGACCGCTCACGGCGCTCTATACGTTCGGGGCGCTCATCGCCTACCTCTTCTTCATCGCCATCTTCATTCGCCCGATCCTCGCGCTCATCGCCAGGTGCGTGTGCGTGTGCGTGTGCGTGCGTCGGTTGTCAACTGACGTGCGTTGCGTATTGTCACCGAGGACAGGCGAGCGCAGAGCCGAGACGCGATGAAGCACGAGGTCATAGTGATCATTCTGGTAATGGTCTTCGTGTCGGCGTGGATCACCGAGGTCATCGGCGTGCACGCCATCTTTGGCGCCTTCCTCCTGGGGGTCGTCACGCCGCGCGTCAACGGCTTCGCCATCCGCCTCACCGAACGAATCGAGGTACTGTGCGCGACGCAGCACGCGTCTTACCTCGCACGCACGTGCATCGGCTAACGGTTCATCGGCTCTGCTCTCAGGACGTGGTCATCATCATCCTGCTGCCGCTCTACTTCACCTACTCGGGGCTGCGCACCAACCTGGAGAGCCTCGACTCGTGGGAAGGTGCGCGCTGCAGCTGCAATTGCCGCTCACATGCATACCGCGCACGCGCATAGCTGTCGCGATAGCCGCTGATGTCGTGTGTGGGGGACGCGCAGGCGGAGTGATGACCGTGCTGGTCATCCTGGCGTCGATCGTGGGTAAGGTCGGCGGTGCCACGCTCTCCGCTCGCATTCTGCAAAACTCCTGGCGGTACGGCCCAAGCACCGATGCAACACGCACGCACGCGGTGATGGCCTTGTATGCTGACACGCACATGCACGCGCGTGTGCAGGGAATCGTTGACGATCGGCGTCCTGCTCAACACCAAGGGGCTGGTGGAGCTGATCGTGCTCAACATCGGCCTCGACGTGGGAATCCTCACCAACGAGATCTTCACCGGCTTTGTGCTGATGGCTCTCTTCAACACGTTCATCACCACGCCGCTCGTCTGGTTCATATGGACGCGCCACATGGCCAAAGCCGCGCCCGTCCCGGGCAAGAAGTGCGTATCCTGACACCTGCCCTCTTTGCGTGTCGCCTCCTCTCTTCAGAGGCCGTACAACTCACACGTCACGCGCGCGCGCAGGGAGTATCCGTCGATCCTCGCGTGTATCTCTGGGTCGCGGGCCGACGTGCTCATCCTGCACGTGGCCGCGGCGTTTGCCCGCGCCCAGCAGATCGCCACGGGCGCCAAGCCCCAGTTCAGCGGCGTGTCGTTCCAGGAGGTGTCCGATCGCCCGTCATCCTATTTCTTCACCGTACACCCTCCTCTCCCTCCCCACCCCCATCCATACCCGTATCCGTATCCATCTTCAGTTCGCACACACGCTTCTACAGACCCAAATCTCTATAGTTCATAGGTCGGAGCACTTCCTTTGACACGCACACGCACACGCACACGCACACGCACACGCACACGCACACGCACGCCCCAACACCGCACACGCACCACACCGCACGCACACGCACATGCACACGCACGCCCCAACACACGCACACACGCGCACACACACGCACGCGCACGCGCATGCAATTATGTGTGGATAGAAGCTGTGGCTTGAATCGTTCAATGGGAGCGAGCAGCGAGATGTGGGAGCAGAACCCAAGGTTGACGCTGCTGCTGCTGCGCAGGAAAACCCGCAACTGAGCAGCCCGCGGCCTGGCGACGACCTCCTCAGCCCTCGCGGCGGTGGAGGCCGCCGGGGCAGCGCCCACAGCGGCACCACCCTGCTGAGCCCCAGGCTCGGCCACGGACGACACAACAGTGACAGCGGCAGCAGCGCCGGCGCCTATCGTCACGCCGATGACAAGGAGAAGGCGCCGCTGCGCGCCGCCGGCGGGTTCGACAAGGCCCCGAGCGGGCAGCTGTACTCGACCTTCCCCGTGGACATGAACGAGAAGGACACTCGCCACGTCGAGCAGAGCGTTGACGTACGTATCCTCTCCCGCGTGAGAAGTTTAGTTCGAGAGCCATCAACAGCGAGAGAGACTCATCACTCTCTCTTTGTTGTCCTGGCGTGGGGGACAGCTGGACGACGCGGCGACGAGGGCCCGACACATGGCGGCGATGCTCGACGTCGACATTGACCTCGCCACCCGGGCCACCACGAACCTGTCCAAGGACCTCGCGGCCTTTGCCAACTCCAGCGTACGCACACGCACAGCACGCTCACGCTCACGCACGCACACGCACGCTCGCTGCCGGCTGGATCGCTGATCTCAGAGATGATCGTGGCGCAGGCGGCCAACCTCGTGGTGGTGGGCTGGACGCGGCCCTTCGCGGCCCTCACCGCCGCCGACGGCAATCAGACGACGGCGACCTATCTCCTGCGTCACGTCCACCCGCCTGTCGCCGTGGCGCTCAGCAAGGGCCCGCAGACGCGTCTCAACGCGCGACACGTGCTGCTGGTCTACACCTTTAAGAAGCACGAACGCGAGGCGCTCAAGCTGGCCCTCTCCATCTCGGCCGACCCCGAGGCCTCGGTCGAGATCCTCGTCGCTCGCCAGGCGCGCGGCAACGTCGTCGACGACGTCGGCAGTGTCCAGCTAGACGCGCCGGTGGATAGCTCCAACGTGGGCGAGGTCCCCGCTAGGCGCCTCGACAGCAGCGATGGCGGCGGCGGCGACGGCGCGCACACGCCCTCGCGTGGGAGGCGGTGGTACAACTATCTCGACGTGGTTGTGCTGTCGTCGCTCGTGTTCGACATGGACGAGCAGGAGGAGGCCTGGGACGAGACCGTCGACGCCAGCGGCACCTTCCACGCCACTCACGCCGGCGACGCTCACGGCCGCCTCGATCTGAGCATCGGCCCCGGAGACGTCGTCACGCCGCCTCCGGTGGTGGACATCGAGACGCTCGACGTGGTCGCCGGCGGCGCCAGCCTCGAGTCGCTCACGCGCCTCGTGCAGGGCCTGCCCAACGTGCGCATCCTTCAGACCCAGGACGTCGACGGCGACGACGTGTGGGCCGCCGCGCTCAAGGAGGAGGCCAAGGACGAGCATCGCCTGCTGCTCGCGGGCCAGAACCGCAAGATCTTCCTCGACCATCACCATCACCAACACCAGCACGACCAGCAGCACCAGCGCATGACCACGTTCGAGGAGTTTGCCGATGCCGTCGCGGCGCCGCTGCTCGTGGTCTATCCGCCACCGTCGGCCAAGCACCTGGACAAGCGGCGCAGCCGACGCTTCGCCCTGCCCGTCGTCTGAGTCCTCAGATGATCCCTCCCTCGTGCAGGCCAGAGACAAGCCGACAGTGTGCTGGCGTCGTATTGTCGTGTCTGATCTGGCTGGCCATGCCATCAACGCAACAACGCAACAACGAGGAGCAAGTCGATCATGTTTAGGTGTATGTGCGTATGTATATGTATGTATATGTTGTGAGAGCGTTGTATGTATAGAATAGGAGAGAGGAGAGGAGAGGAGAGATGGAGTGCTTATCTAAGCAGGTCCAGATGAGAGAGAGAGAAAGAGAGGAGAGAAGGCGGAGAGAGAGAGAGAGAGAGAAGGTCGTCGAGGTCATCGAGGGGTCGGCGGAGTGGTGAAGTGAAGGCGGCGGGGGGGGGTATCCGGTTTGGCGTGTGCGGCCGTTGCAGACTCGTCGCTTGCGGGTAGGTCGGGCGGGGGGCTGGCGAGAGGAAAAAGAGAACGGGGAGGAAGGGGGTGAAGACAACTACAACAACATCACTGTGATGGTGGTGTGTGTGTTTGTGGTGTCTTGTGGCCAGTGGCGGTGTCGTGGTGTGAGCGATGTCGTGTGCGTCGTGTGCGTGTTGGCGTGTGCGTGTGCGTGGGCGTGGGTGTGTGTAGGTTTAGGTCGGCTCGTGGTGTGCGTGTTGGGCGTGTGGTGTGGTGGTGTCGGCTTGGTCGGTGCGTGTGTGTTGGTGTGTTGGTGTCGGTGGTGTGTTGTGTAGGATGGACGGCGACACAGCGGAAGCTCTCTTCCGCTGTGCGCTTGGTGGCGGTGGTGGCAGTGGTGTCGATGACTCTCGAGTGGTGATAGCGTGTAGGAGTGGGTGATGGTGGTGGCGTGGTTGGTGTGGTTGGTTGGTTGGTGTGTTGTTAGGGGGAGCGGGGGAACCGCAGTCCTTAGACGGGCATCTCGTAGACGGGCGACATGTTGGACTGAGTCTCGTAGACGGCCGACTCGTAGACTCGCTGCTCCTTGGTGGGCTCGACCTCGGGGAGAGGCACGGCAACCCAGTCTGTATACAGGTGGCGAGCACGACGTTTAGCTCCGGAACGAAGAACGAAGGGAAGAACGAAGAGACGAAGCATCGGAGTTAAAATTGTACCATTGCGGGCAACCGAGTAGTAACCGACGGGCACGGGCTCCCTCTTCCTCTTGATGTCGCGGATGATCCACACGACGCGGCCAGCGATGAGGTAGTAGCACGCGCAGAGGAAGAAGGCGATGGCGCAGAAGATCACGAAACCACCAAACAGAGTGAAGGGCGCCCTGCAGGTTTGGTTCGATGTAAGTCATCAACTCACGCACACACTTGTCGTCTTCAACTTCCATACAGGTTGAGGAGGCGAGGCGTACTTGGCGATGTAGAGGAGGATGTCCTTGATGAGGTCTTGCATTGCTGTTGGTAGTGCTGAAGAAGAGAGGCTGGGGGGACGCGGTGTAGAGCTAGAAGGCGATGGCTGGGAAGAGATAGGACGCTCGAGTGTCGTTGTTGTAGTTGGTGTGTCTGCTGGAAGTGATGAATGCGAAACTGAACTCGATCGAGGTCTTATAAATTCAGGGCCAGCTCTGTGGGAATGGAGGACCGTTGTGTGCGTGGGTGAATCGAGTGGTCAAGGGCAAAAGGGCCGGCGGATGGTGGCTTGTTGCTGGTGTGGAATTCACAGCAATGGCCCGCCCACGACCCGCTCATCGTCCTCCGCTGACAGTGAACGATCCCGAAATTCATGCGAAATTCGGCTCAAAATTTACCATCGGTCGAAATCGCTTCGCGATTGGTCGCGTCTCGGTTTGAGCTGAGGCCCCACGCGATCACGCCACTCGCTCACGATGCGCAAACATGGACCAGGTGGATAGTGTGACACTCTCCACGTGACCCCAATCAGAGAGTTGACCGCAGAAAGCAAGAATTCTCCTCTTCTTTTGAGTTCATATGCGATATCTCGGACCTAAGCGAGGTTTAGGTCGCAAGCTGGCAGCACACCTCCTGCGCGTGGTACAACGTATGCAGCTGCCCTCCATTCTTCCACTCTCCAGCGAGTGTCTCAGCGAGTACAGCAGCACGTGAGGACCCAGGGACGTGTGGGAGACGAATGGACCGAGGCAAGATTGCACGCTTGCGGGGACAGACGGCGAGGGCCAGGTGAAGAAGATCGTCACTCGCCAGCTTGCTAGTTGTTAGAGACGAGCGCCATCGTGTGACTCTCCCCGCAGGCAACCATGATCACCCTCTTGCCTGCACGAGTGTGACGTGTGTGAGAGACAGACGAGTCGCCGCTGCGGGGGGTGTGTTGGTGTTACCTCGCAGCTGCTCGACCAATACGGGCGTCAGTTGGTTCTCCACGTCGAGGCCAAGGCCGCACTGGCCGTAAACGTTCCATCCCCACATGTAGAGCTCGCCATCCACTGTACAGTCACCACAGACGACACGAGAGAGAGAGAGAGGTGAGCCTAGCGCCGCGCCGACTTGCTGGCCTGCGGGGACAGGGAGTAGAGAGACGCACCGGTCGTCACGCCCATGTGGTAGCCGCCACACTCAACTGTTTGGGCGGCCATTCCGGTCATGCCCTTCACCATTGTCGGCTTTTTGCAGTCCCGCTCGGAGCCATGACCCAATCGGCCGTTGCCTCCGCACCCCCACGTGAACACGTCCCCGTCGACTGTCGAGGTCTGTGTCAGCTTCAAGAAGGAAAGCGGGCTGAAGCAGAGGATGGACTGGATAGGCGATCGGGTACCGGTGAGAGCGGCCATGTGATCGGCTCCGCACGAGAGCGAAGCTATCCGCTCAATTTCCAACTCCTCGACCACCTTGGGGACGAGCTGGTTGCTGTCGTTGCCGTGCCCCAGCTTGCCATAGGAGCCCACGCCGAACGTGAACACCTTGCCCGCCACTATCACCATCCACTCTCAGTGTGAGTCCCCTCAACCTCGTTGCCAGTGCGGCGGGAACAATCGTACGTGTGAGAACGGCCGTCCAATCCGACCCGCAGCTGATCTGTGCTATCTTGTGTTCTGCTAGCCTCTCCACCTACAGAAGACCAACACTAAGGTCAGTTAACAGCGACCAGAGAGATCAAGCACAGAGTGATAGCACCACCGCGTCGGAGAGACGGTCGTACCAGCACGGGTTGTGTTCGCGTGATCTCATCGCCAGTTCCTAATCGCCCTCCAGTTCCGTTGCCCCATGTCAGGACCGTGTTCGCCTCCGTGAACACGGCCGAGTGCTCGTCCCCGCAGGACACCCCCAACACCTTCTTCTTGATGTTAAGCCTGTGCGTGCGAGGCAGGACAAGTCCGGAACGGGAGAGTTAAGATACTCACTCTCTGTGACAGCGAGCAAGGCGACCTCGCGCTCATGTGTGTACGCGTACCTCTTGGGGATGTTGTAGCAGTTCTCGTTGCCCAGCCCCAATCGACCCGACTCTCCATTGCCCACGCTGTACAACCTTCCCGTTTCTGTTTTGTCAACACACAGCGAGGCGTGAGTGCGGGATGATCAAGGTCTCTCCTAAGTTATGCAGCAGCGTGACGAATGGCGACAAGAAGCTTGGCGTACTCGCCAAAATGAGGGCGTGTGTCTCGCCACATGCTACTATGACCGATGGTTTCTTTCGCAGGGCCGACAGCTGCACACACGACGTCAGTTTGATCACGCTCACGCGCGCGAACAGGGCATGAGGCGAGGGCTCACCTCGCGTGGGAATGATCCGTTCTCCTCGTCGTGGTGGCCCAACTGGCCTCCGTTTCCCAGCCCCCACGTGAAAACCAGGCCCTTCTCTGTGTGCGTTTCATTTGGCGCACGCAGCAGCAACGGGAGAATGAGCTTGACGTGCAACCACACGTTTGAGCGTTCACGTGAACGAAGCATGAAGCTCGCGCGTACCTGTGACTGCTGTTGAGAAGTTCTGTCCGGCAGCCACGAAGACCACCTTTCGAGAAGACAGCTGTGGTGGCGGCGCAGGTAAGAAGAAGTCGTGAGGCAGTTGAGATCGGAAGCCATCGCATCGTTTTTGATGGATGGATGGACGTCTACCTTGGCAAGCATGAACGGCTCTTCCTTGTCTGTTTTGTCCTCTTCTATGCCAAGCTGAGACCAGTAGTTCCAGCCCCACACATAGACGTCGCCTTTGTTTGATGAAGAGAAGATGACGACGAAGATAAGTATCGCCTCGCCAATACAACCCGCTCGATAGAGACGAGAAGCGGGGGCGGATTGATGAGGGAGATGTTGGGTTTGAGACGTGTGACTCACCTTGCGCTCGCTTTTGATTCCTCCACACGTTGGTGGTCAGCTCAGCTCGAGAACGAAGCTCCATGATCTGTTCTGTTGTACACGTACAGCCCCCTTTCTCTTGCCTTACTCTTCTTTGACGAGGCAATGGAGAACGCCACCTCTGATGATGGTGCGCGGTGTGTGTTTGAGATTTAGATGGGTTGAGGGGCGTGAGGGGCAGCTCAGTGTGACGAGGCTGAAAACAGGGGAAAAAAGGTGATGTCCGTCGCTCTCCTCTTTGAAGAGCCCATGCCCCACCAGACCCTGGCCCTTCCTTCCTTATCAGAACCATGTCGACCGTCAGCTTATATAGTTTACTATTTGGCCCATTTATGGTGTAGCCATGCCACCGCCCCGGAAAGCAGTCCCTCGTGCGCTGCGTGCTTGTAAGCGTGAGTGTGAGTGTGTTGTGAGTGTCCTGGTGCAGTTCAGCTGATCACTGCTCTCATGCTAACAGTCAAGTAAGGGAGAGGAGCTGTGCCCTCTGCGCTCAAGTATGAGAAACTCTCGAATTCCTCACAAATCAGGACAGAATTTTAACAATTCACGACACAACGGCTGGAATGTGAGGAAGGCGGAAACGTTTGGCGCTCGCGAGGTCTGGCGCGTAGCGGCTCGAAATCAGAAGAGAGCAGAGAGGAGGCGGTTTGGTCGAGATCGCTCGAGGTCTACCCCATTTGCGAGAGCGCGAGACAGAGCCTGGCAGAGGGGGTGCCTATTGGATTAAGAGAGATAGAGAGGAAGACGTCTCCCATTCGAACGCGCGAGTAGAGAGAGGAGCAAAGGCTCGCGCGAGTAGCGAGGGGGGGGAGACGAATTTGATCGTTAATTTTCGAAACCGAGAGCTTTCAGCTGCTCGCGTGCACGACAGGCTCTACTCGCTCGTAGTAGAGGAGAAGCACGGGCTAGGGGAACCCAAAGCTGCCTCTCTCCACACATCACCGCCGCGCAACCGATTAATCTGCTGGGGCTTGCCGCTCGGTGCCATCGAGAGAGCTCTCCATGTCGATTCACGAGGCTGCCGAAGATGGAAGGGAGGAGGAGCTGCAGAAGCTGATCCAGCGAAACATCCAGGCCGTGAATGAAGAGGACGAGTACGGGGAGACCCCGCTTCATCTGGCCTGCATGGCCGGCCATCCCAATTGCGTCAAGCTTCTTCTGCACAACGGCGCCGAGGTGCCTGCTCCCTCCCCCCAACCGCCGCCGTGCCGCCCATTTAATCGCATTGGACGATGACGCAACGGCTGCTCTGCTCTCTTCGCCATCTACGCGTCTATCTCTTTCGTTTGCTTTGGCGCTGACCGACCTACTGACGAGCGCTTGACGTTCCCCAACGGGCCATGCGCCTGCACACAGGTGGACTTCCAGAACTCGAACGGGACGACGCCGCTGCACTACTCGGCGCGCTACGGCCGTCAGGCTTGCGTGACCTTGCTGCTTCGCAATGGGTACAGGAGCTTCTTCTTCTCTCTTCTCTTTGCGTTGTCTCTCAACCCACATACTCAAGCTCTGACACACCCTTCGTGCACGCAGGGCGAACGTGGCGCGCAAGGACAATGCGCACTGGACGCCGCTGCACTATGCAGCGATCAACGCTCAGACTCGTTGCGCGGCCTTGCTCATAGAGAAAGGTCGATCCCCCGCCGCTGCGCCGATTGCGCGGCTTTGATCTCTGGCTCGCCGGGCGCTTTACTTACTCCCTGGATTGTGTGAACTGCGCAGGCGCTGACGTGAATGCCCTCACGTCGGACCACAATGCGCCCTTGCACTTGGCTGCGTCCGCAGGGGTGCTCGATTGCGTGCTGTTGCTGGTACGTCCCTTCCTCTGAGTTACGTGTTCTGCACGCAATTGCGATCTCACGGTGTGCGATGGCTATCTGTCCTGCTCAGGTGAAGCACGGGGCCAAACTGAACGTCAAGAACAAGGAAGGCAACACACCGTTGTCCCTGCTGGCTATCAAAGGTTGGCTTTCTTTCTCTCATCCCTCCGTCACACAAATGATCGTCTGTCAGGAAGGGAACACCCTCCGTTCTAACGTTGATGTTTTAACCACTCAACGTGTGTGCGTACATGCGTTTTGCGTCTATGCAGCCAAGGCTGCTGTAGATAAGGACAAGAACAGCCTGAAGCGCCTGAGCGAAGATCTGCGTGGACTTGTAAATGATAAAACCTACGCCGATGTCGCCTTCATCATCGAGGGCGAAGACAGGTCCTCCTCCCCTCTGTTGTGTGCTTGTGTGTGCGGTCGTGAGTGAATGCACCTCATCTGCCACAGCGTCTATGTTGCTGACACTTGTGCTTGGTTGTGGATATGTCTCACCACAGGAGAACGCTCTACGGACACAAGAACATCATCTGCCTGCGCTGTCCGCAGTTGAAGGAGCTCATCCAACAGCACGAGCGCCCCAAGAGCAGCAACGGCAACACACCAGAACCCGAGCAGATTGGCAACCTCACCCTTGTGCACGTGCAAGGTACCTCTGCCTGTCTCTCCGCTTGGCCACGCACTTGTGCCTGTGTCTTTCTCACGCACCCGTTTCTGTGACGCAGGTATGAGCGCCTCTGTGTTCGAAAACGTTCTCCATTTCTTGTGCACGGGCGAGGTGCCCGCCATGATCTCTCTCGCTGCCTTCCTGGCCTCAGCGTACGCCCTCTCCTCGCACCCCACCATGCCGGGTTGTGCCTGACTCTCTCTTTTGGCTTTCGGCACGACAGATCGAGCGAAGTAGACAAGGCGAAGGAACTGGCGCAACTGGTAGAGCTGTTACGTGCTGCAGAGATCTATCAATACCCGCCCCTCGCTGATTACTGTGAAGAGGTACACCCTCTCCCCCACAGAGCTGTTTAACATCGTCGTGACGCTCCTCATAACGACGCATCCTCTTTTCGCCACCACCGCAGATTCTTTCAGCCAATTTGAACGTGGAGAGCGCGATCGAGTTCCTCAGCGTCACCGACTCTAGGAAGAAGGGCACCACAGGGTACGCCATCTATCGCTGGCTCTCGGGCCTTACTCTCATTCACATTTCGTTGACATCATCTCTCTCTCTGGATGGCCAGGCTGCGTGAATGGGTAACTCTGCCCGGGATGAACAACGACGAAGTCGGGCGGCAGTGCCTCGCACGAGTCCGCAAGACCTTTGGCGAATACTTGATCGGTGAGCTCACCTTCTTTCGCTGCGTCCTCTCTCTCTCTCTCTCTGTGTACGTTTGGCTGACGCATTTCTTCTTCTCCCGGCACAGCGCACTTTAACGAAGCGGCAGATGCCAAGGGCTTCAGGAAGCTCAAGAAGGAGATGCTCGTCGAACTCCTGCCCGAGCTCTCTGTCGAACAGGCACGCTCTCCGCTTACTTCACACTTGCTCGTTCTCTGTGCGTCTGATGCGTGTGCCGTCTGCGTACGGCGTGGGCTCACGTTGGACCTGCTGACACAACGACCATCGAACGCCCACACCACAGAAACACAAACCAGCCGAATACGTGCGACGCGTGCCTAAGAAGGTCGAAAAGGCGGACGCCATGAAGGGGAACATCCTGCTCGAGTGCAAGAAGATCATGACCAGCCTTATCGCTGACCCCGTACGTTGCATCCTCTCGACTCGTTGGCTTACCCTCCGTGCACGCGCACGGACTCACGCTCTTCCTTTCGCTCCTATTCACACACACACACACACACACACACACTTAGGACTCATGGCCGTTCAATCAACCCGTGGATCCCGTTGCCCTGGGCATTCCCACTTACTTCGAGATCATCAAGGAGCCCATGGACTTTGGCACCATCAACGTACGCGAGCTCACCTGTCCTTCCATGACCCATCGCATACACCATCATCCGCACGCACATGTCGCGCTGCAGTGTCTCACGCTCACTCTGCTTTTGTTGTGCGCACGTACAGCAAAGGCTCAAGACCGGCAAGTACGACGTGCTGGCTCAGTTCGAGCGTGACGTCCACTTGGTCTTTGCAAACGCGCTCACGTTCAACGAGCCCGACTCGGACATTGGCTACTGGTGCGCCTCCGGAGCCTGTTCTTCTTGCGTCACCTTGCTTGGTGACTTACATGAGACGTGTGCGGAGGACACAGGGCCAAGAAGCTGCGCAACAACTTTGAACGACGGCTGGTGCGAGTGCACAACTTGCTCAAGGAGGAGAAGGAGCGCTCCGCCTCGACTGCTACAGCGCCGCCACCGCTGCCGTCCATTGGTCGGTCGCCCGCTCAGAAGGAGCCCGCCTCGTACACTACGACCTCGTCTTCGTCAGCGTCATCATCCACATCAACGTCCTCTTCGGCTTCAGCTTCGGCGGCGAAGAAGAAGCCCTCTCGGCCGTACGCTCCTGCGTGCCTCACATGTTGAGTCGCTCTTTGCCGCAAACTCACCAGGTTTGCTTTGCACGCGTTCAGCGCACCGGTGGCCAAGCCTCAGCTGAGTCCGGAGGAGCTGGAGGCGGAGCGCGCGCGGCTCAGCCAAAACGTGAATCGTCTTGAGTCGCACCAGATCATGGAGGTCCTCACCATGATCCAGCAGGCCTCGCCCGTGCCCACCGTACGCACTGCCACCTCACTCGCTGCCACATCTGTGGGGGAAGGGGACTGCGCTCACGTGGAGGCTTCCACACGGCAGGGCGAGGAGGGAGACAGCAACGGGGAGATCGAGATCGACCTGAACGAGCTGCCGCCCGATGCCCTCGTACGCATACAGGCCTACGTCGACAGCTGCCTCGCCAGCAACCTCGCAGGTACCCCACTTTTGCCTCAATCCTCCGCTCGGAGGCCATTCGTCTCACACTCCTCTCTCAATAAGCAGACCCGGGAGACGAGGAACACGAGGAGATGACGATCGAGGAAGAGGACGAGGACGACGAACCTGTCGCTCCTGCCGCTCCTGTCCCCACGGCAGTCAAGGTGCCCAAGACGTTCCCTCGCTGACGACCAACGGGTTGGGTGTGTGTGTGTGTGTGGTCGGGCGTGATTGAGTCCTGACCTTCTTCTCTCTCTCTCTCTTCTCTCTTCTCTCTCTCTCTCTCTTCTCTCTTCTCTCTCCTGCAGACCATCTCTGCTCCACGCAAGAGGCCACGAAGCGATTTTGGTACCACACCCACACAGCCCTCTTCCTCCAACGTTGTATGTAAGGCTCACGCAACGTTTGTTGTTATTCACTAACACACACACACACACACACAAACAAGACTTTGACACGACGCCTGCGGAGCTGGGCGGCGGCGGACTCGACCCCAAGAACGAGAACGGAGGCAAGCTGCGACGAGAGAAGCGCGAGCGGCGAAAGGACAAGGCCGACCGCGTCGGCAGCGACACAGGCAGCGACAGAAAGCGGAAGAAACGACACCATCACCATTCCTCTTCATCCTCATCATCATCATCGTCCACCTCGTTACCCGTTGGCGGCGGCGGCGGCGGCGGCTCCTTCTACACTCCATCCGGGAGGGACGCCAACGCGGCCGGCGTGAGCGTGGGCAGCACCAGCAGCGGCGGCGGCGGCGCGGCGTCGGCGGCCGCTCAGCAGAGGAAGGAACGCAAGTCGCGAGTCAAGGACGAGCGAGACGACTCCTACTCGGGCGGTGGCGGCAGCGGCCGACGAAGCGATGTAGGCGGAGGCGGCGGCGGCGGCGGCTACGCGCCCACGTCCTTTGAGCACATCGAGTTTGGCCACAGCTGAGAGACGTGTGTAAATTATCCTCCATCGTCGCCAGCGCCCACCCAAATAAATTTTCAATTTGAAACAGAAAACGAAAACGAAAACGAAAACGAAAACGAAAACGAAAACGAAAACGAAAACGAAAACGAAAATAAAAACGAAAACGAAAACGAAAACGGAAGACTCAGTGATGGAGGGGCTGATGGTGGAGCTGGTGGCCATGGTCTTGAGTTACGTCGAGCCGCTCTCCCTCCCCGTATGCCGCTCCGTGAGCCGCCAGTGGAATGAAGCCTTGGTCATCGCCTCCGCGCCGTTGCCCCCGCCACCGCCCGGAGACGACTATGTCCGGCGGCTCGCGCGCGAGGGGCGCCTGAGCACTCTCGAGTGGGCCCACGCCAACGGCTGCCCTGGCTGGAGGCACAAGCGGACGTTGGTGCAGGCGGCCATGGGCGGCCACATCGACGTCCTCCGCTGGGCTCACGCCAACGGCTGCCCCGGCTGGGACGAGTGGACCTGCGCCGGCGCCGCCTGGGGCGGCCATCTCGCCGCCCTCCAGTGGCTGCGCGCCAACGGCTGTCCGTGGGACGGCTGGACGATCGCCCAGGCCACCTACGAAGGCCGCCACGACGTGCTAGAGTGGGCGCGCGCCAACGGCTGCCCTGAGCACGTCGCCACGTCCGACGATTTCTTCACCTTCCCCTTGCCGCCGGCGGAGCCACATCCAAGCGCCAGCGAGGACGGCGACGTCTGGCTCCAGCCATGGTGATGGAGCAAGGGGTTGGGCCGGGAGGGAGTGTACACACTAACTTTTAATGATCGGCTCTACCGCGAGGCAAACTTCTTGATTGCTCGCACCCGAATGGTCGGTTTAAGGGTCCACGCAGCAACTAAAAGTTTCCCTTCGCAGCTGCACTCACTACCGTCGTTGCTTGCTTGGCGCAGTAGTGTCAGCCCACGCGATACACGCACAAGACGAGATGCTGCTGCTGTACCCGACTGATGGAAATGCACTCCTTGCCCTCCTCCTAGTCCTCGTGGTGGCTCAGCTTCCACACGAGTGCAGGACGCAATGCACTAGCGCTCTCGTGGACCCGCTCGCCGCGTCAGCCTCGCAGCCCGCACTCCGGGGGCTCAGCCTGGCCGTCGAGCTCAATGTGCAGGCTGTTGGCTCGTCGATCGCCATCTCCAGCCTCGATCTATACATGACCGCCGCTGGTACCATCGCTACCTCATCATCTCTCAGCCCAGGCCCTCCCAGCCAACCTTGCCGCCCTAACCCCGCTCGTGTTGTCGCTCGTCATTCTCGGCTGCAGGTTTCTCGCCGGGTGTTGCAACGATTAACTTCGCGGACGCCCAAGGCAACCCTGGGCTGGTGATTGCGAGCGCCACCAGGACGGTCGTCGCCACTGGCCACTACCAGTACCCGTTTGTTGATAATGGTGGCGTGGGGCTAAGCTCTGGATTATTCTGGCTCGTGTTCAACTCGTCGGATGGCAGCCCGCTCACCGGATGGACCTGGTCCGATTGGAGCGGCGAGGACAACTCCCACTCGCTCAGCTTCGCCTCGCCCGCCTACTTGAACCTCGTGCCCACAATGGTTGATCTATGGCTGCGGCGCCACATCGCCCTCGCCTACCGCCTCGCCGACGAGATCGGCCACGCCTTCGACAACTCCCACTCCCTGGGACACGCCGTCCTCCTCGCCCACGCCCACGTCGACGCCGTCTTCCTCGCCCTCGCATACCTCAACCTCTCCGTCGACGTCGCTCTCACCATCTCCCTCGGCGTACATGTCTCCGTCGTCTTCGGCCACTCCGTCAGCCCTTCCCAAGCTCATGAGCTTGACCAATGCCACGGCCGAGTTCGACTCCAGCCAGGCCGCCTTCCGTCTGTCGGGCACATTCGGCGGCGGCGGCAGCGCGACCTCTGAGCTGTCGTCGGTGAGGTCGCAGGTGAGCAGCATGCAGATCGGCAACGTCACCCTCTTCGCCTCTGATCTCAACGGTACACACACGCCTCCCCTATGCCGCTCCTTTGCTTGCTGGCCAACTAACCTCTCCGGGCATGGCGCGCAGACACGACGCGTGAGGTGATTCCAGCCACAGCAGGCAACAACCAACTGACGTACGTCTACACGACGCTCCTCCTAGGCGCTGTCGAGCTGCACCAGAGCTTCGCCTTCCACGAGCGCGAGACCAAGGCATCGTTCGCCGGGGTGGAGTTTGACATCGAGGCCAACTCGGTCAAGTGGTCACTCAACTTCACCTCCGCCAACACTTCTTCGTTGCCTTCGTCATCGTCATCATCACTGCCACACAGCACTCAACCGACGATCGTGCGCTATCTCCTGGCGGGAGGCGACGTGCTGACGGCACCGGCGCCAGCTGCTGGTGGGAGTATCATTCGTCGCGCCAACACACCCAGCGAGGGCCTCACGACCTACTATCTGCCTCTCGACGGTGGCTCTGAGGTGCTCGCCACCGTGTTGCTCTTTGACGTGGCCGTGGTCGACGGCGTCGTCTCTCCCGTCCGCCACAACATCACCCTCGTCGCCGTCGGTGGCGGCGGCAACGCGACGTACAAGTACGAGGTGGCGGTGGAGCTGCCGGCCTTCGACCAGTGGGTGCACTACGACCCGAGTGTGGGCATGGGCCGCTTGCTCGGGGCCAATGGCCGAGGCGGCGGTGGCGGCAGCGACAACACGGGTCTGATCGTGGGCGTGGCCGTGGCCGTGCCGGTGGCCGTTGTCGCGGTGTTGGCGGTGATCGCGGCGGGCGTGGCATTTGGCTGGTACAAGCGACGTGCTCTCCGGCACAGCAGAAACAGCATCAACTTTGACGTGCACGACGGCGGCGATGATCAGCCTGATGGACTGTGATCCACGGTGATCGTTACATTGATCCACAAATATTTTATCTCCGATCATTTTAGCCTCACGCCTACAATGATTGTTCCACGCGCTGTCTATGTTTGGGCTGAGGTGTGTACATGTGGCTATCAGGCAGGGAAGCCAGCAGCCCATTGAGCCCAGCTGGGCTGGTGGCACCACATATGTGCAGTGCACACCACTTACAGAGATGACCACAATCCGGAGTGAGCAATCAAGAAGTTGTAAAAATTGCACGCAGTGTATTTTCCCACTTTTTGCCTTTTGGTTCCTCCAGCGCTCTTTGGTACACATTGGTAACCACATTGGTGTAATATTACAATAACTTTTGATGATCAGCTTTACCGCGAGCCAAACTTCAGATATTTCTGTCTTTTTCTTTGATTGCTCACACCGGATTGGGCGGCTTGTGGTTATCTGTGTTATGGGGTCCATGCAGCAACTAAATGTTCCCAACGAGGCTTTGTTGGCTCAATCTTGACTATCGTCACGCTATCGTCGTTGCTTGCTTGGTACAGTCAGTTGTGGGTGAGCCCACGCGACATACATAGACGCAAGAAGAGATGCCGCTGCGGTATCTGACCGATGGTAATGGCGTCTTCCTCACACTCCTCGCTCTCCTCCTCGTCCTCCTGGTGGTGGCTCAGCTTCCACACGAGTGCGAGGCGCAATGCACGGTGGGTGCTCTTGTGGACTCGACCGCCATGTCGGCCTCGCAGCCCGCGCTCCCGGTGTCCAACCTGAACGTCAAGCTCAAAGTGATCGGCTCGTCGACGGTCAGCATCTCCAGCGTCGACCTCTACATGACCGTCACTGGTACCGTACCGTCCATCCTCTACCTCATATAAACATCTCTCACCCCCCCCCCTCCAGGCCCTCACAGGAGACCTCCTTGCAGCTTCTAACCCCGCTCGCGTCGTGTCGCTCGTCAGGTTCCCCGCCGGACAGGGTCAGGTTTTACTCCGACCTCAATGGCAGCCCCGATAGTGCTATGTTCGGGAGCACCAGCAGGGACGACATGGGCGGTGGCCACTACCACTACGGGTTTTTCATTGCGAGTGGTCCCCGGAACCTGGCCCCTGGCTTCTCCTGGCTCGTGTTCACGACGACCGGTGGCGTCATCCTTGATGGATGGACCTGGTCCGATTGGAGCGAGGACAACTTCCACTCGCTCAGCTTCGCCGCCGCCGCCACCTCGACTTCCGCCGCCGCCGGCTCGAACCTCGTGCCCACGATCGTGATCAATGGCTGCGGCGCCAACTTTGCCTCAACATCGCCCTCGCCCTCATCCTCGCCGACCACATCAGCCACGCCTTCGACAACGCCCACTCCCTCTGCCACGCCGTCCTCTTCGCCCTCGGCGTCCGTGTCTCCATCGTCTTCTCCCACTCCGTCAGCCCTTCCCAAGCTCATGAGCCTGACCCACGCCACGACCGAGTTCGACTCCAGCCAGGCCGCCTTCCGTCTATCGGGCACATTCAGCGCCAGCACCAGCAGCAGCGGGAGTGCGACGTGGGAGCAGTCGTCGGTGAGGTCGCAGGTGAGCAGCGTGCAGATCGGCAACGTCACCCTCCTCGCCTCTGATCTCAACGGTACACACACACGCCTGCCCTATGCCGCTCCATTGCTTGCTGGCGTGTGTGCAGTCCTCCTTAGGGGCGCACTAACTAACCTCTCGGGCATTGAGCGCAGACACGACGCGTGAGGTGATTCCAGCCACAGGCAACAACCCACTGACGTACGTCTACAGGACTCTCCTCCTCGATGACGTCGTCGAGCTGCACCAGAGCTTTGCCTTCCACGAGCGCGAGAGCAAGGCATCGTTCGCCGGGGTGGAGTTTGACATCGAGGCCAACTCAGTCAAGTGGTCACTCAACTTCACCTCCTCCGCCAACACGTCAACATCGCCTTCTTCATCATCACTGCCACACAGCACTCAGCCGACGATCGTGCGCTACCTCCTGGCTGGCGGCGACGTGCTGACGGCTGATGCTGAGGGGAGAATCATTCGTCGCGCCAACACACCCAGCGAGGGCCTCACGACCTACTATCTGCCCCTTGAGGGCTCTGCAGTGCTCGCCACCGTGTCGCTCTTTGACATGGCAGTGGTCGACGGCGTCGTCTCTCCCATTCGGCACAACATCACCCTCGTATCCGTCGGCGGCGTCGGCGGCAACGCGACGTACAAGGTGGAGGTGGAGCTGCCGGCCTTCAACCAGTGGGTGCACTACGACCCGAGTGTGGGCATGGGCCGCTTGCTGAGTGCCGATGGCCGAGGCGGCGACGGCAGCAGCGACAACACGGGTCTGATCGTTGGCGTGGCCGTGGCCGTGCCGGTGGCGGTTGTCGCGGTGTTGGCGGTGATCGCGGCGGGCGTGGCATTTGGCTGGTACAAGCGACGAGCTCTCCGGAACAACAACAGCATCAACTTCGACGTGCATGACGGCGATGATGATCAGCCCGACAGACTGTGATACACAGTGATCACCAGCAGCTTCCTTTCTTTGTCTTTTACATACACACTCTCTGGCACCTCAGCCCAAACTGAGACCGCGCTGCGTGAACGGAGCAGTCATGTTGATGGGTTTCGCCTTCTTCTGGGGTTCTTAGTAACATCCATTATTAGTGCTTCATTTCAGGAGGCTAAAAATGATCGGAGATAAAAAATTTGTCCATCGATGTGCAATTCAATTTCCCACCACGCTCACACAAAGCCCAAGGACAACAAAACTAAACCAACACCATGACCGCGCAGGGCCACGACAAGCTTTATGCTGCTGGCCTTGCTGTCTTGCTGGCTTGTTTCTTCGTGCTGTCGTCCATAGCCGCTTCAGGTTTGGCTCTTCCTCTCGACTCTTGCTCGCTCTAACTCCTATTTTCTTTTGGTGGTTAGTTCCACAAACTGTGACCGTGTGCAAGAGTGGCGGCTGCAACTACAAGAATATCACCGCCGCCGTCCAAGGGGTCTTTGATGGGACCACCATCGAGGTGGAGGCCGGAAGCTACGTCGAAGGAGAGCTCGCTATCAGCAAAACGCTGGACTTCAGGTTCGTTACGTGTGTGAGGCAAGCAACAGCCTGAACTCGCTTGGGGTGTGGGGGGGGGGAGCTGATTCCTCTTCCCTCTCCCTCGAACGTCACACACACACCAGGGCGACGGGAGGAGTCGTACAGTTGAGCGTCGGCGGTGCAGGGCTGGTAATCACGACCGGGACGTTCACCATGGACGGCGCCTTCGTCCTCAACAACACTGGTAAGCGCTCCTGGCCTATCTGCGTGCGTGTGGTTCGGTGCGTAGAGGGGTTGGCCCAACGTTGCGCGCTACAGTGATTCTTGCGAACGACGCCTCGTGGATCCAAAACGGTAGCCTTACGATCACCATAACGGCCAGCACCAGCACCGCCATTAGAGGTGCGCGTCCAAGCCCGCCAGCATCAGCGAGCGAAGGCCAAGTGTCAAGCGACTGACATAGAGAGCGTCATCGTCGTTGCTCTCTGTTCTCTCTCACACGACGACGACGCAGGCGTGGTGATGAGTGCACTGAGTTCGTGGGAGCAACACGGCAATGTCTCCATCACGCACTTCGCAAGCGGCGAAGCCGCTGCCGGTACGTACAAACCCACAGAGCCTGTTGCACAGGCTAGCTTGCTACACTGCACGTCGTCGATTCCTCTCTCTCTCTCTCTCTCACACACACACATCGTCGCTCCAGGCGTGTCTAGTTCTGGTACCTGGATTCAGAACGGTGGCATGTCGATCACCATTCCCATTAGCTCTTCGGGGATAAACTACGTGATAGGTAGGGCCTTGAGCGCCGGCATGGTGGTGACGTGACGCTGACCTTCCTCTCCATGGCAGGAGTGGAGTATCAAAGCGGGGAGTGGACCCAGAACGGGAGACTAGACATCAAGATCACAGGCTCTGCCGTGTTTTCCTACGGTACGTGCCACCACACCTGAGGTGGGAGCCAAGCTGAGACGACGATGTCTGAGCTCCGAGGGATTACTTGCAACGTGTGTCACACTCCAGGCGTGATGTGCACCAGCAACGCCACGTGGAGCCTCAACGGCGATGCCGTCATCGAGATGGCAAATTCCAGGTCCGCGAACTCGGTCACCGGTACGCCATTGAGTGCCAGGGCGCAGACGGGGACCTGCATGTGCGCTTGCCTAACCCACCAGATCATTGTCTCCTCTCCAAGGCGTTCTCCTAGATAACTCGGAGTTGAAGATCAGCGGATCGCTCGCCGTGTCCGTCCAGCGCGGGTTTCTGGTCTACGGTACGACCGCGAGTTCTCAACTGGATCAGTGCTAGTCGTAAGCTCGGTGCGCTGCTGCAGCTGCTGATCGCACAGCTGTGGGTCCATCAGGTTTGTGGCTACAGAATGATAACCGGCTACGTCAGGATCCTGGCGTCATCAGCCTCTCGCTCAACGGATCTCGTGCAGTCGGTACTGAGTCATAATCCCGTGTCGTGTGTGTGTGTGTGTGTTTCGTATCGTCCTTCTCAACCATCGACCTCGGCCAGGATTGTTCTTGGACGAAGGCACCAGCAGGTGGGATCAGCGTGGGACCACCACCATCACCACCAACAGCTTCGCTACCGGTCCAATCACAAACGCAATCGATTACGGCGCTGGTACCCTAACCCCACTCAAGTGAAACTGTTGCCTCGTTCTCTTCGCCTGGCGCTCATCACGTGACCGGTTCACTTCTCGGAGGACAGGCGTGGCTCTCATAGGGAACCACACGTGGACCCAGCGAGGATCGCTCACCATCACCACGCGTGGTCAGCAATCGTGTGGAGTCTTCGTACCTGAGACTGGCTCGAGCACGTGGAATGAAGAGAACCAGAACGCTGTCTTTGTCACGAGAGGCGTCAACGCTTCAGGTAAAGCCGTGCTTGCTTGCTTGCGTGCGTGCGTGCGTGCGTGCAGGGCGTGCGTGCGTGCGTTGTCGATCTGATCGATGTTAATCATCCCTTCTTGTCGTGCCTTCAGACGTGTGCCCGAGGCCTGAGGTGAAGCCAGAGTTCGACCCGACCACGCCCAGCCTGACCATCAGCCCTCCGACCAATGTTGGAGGTACCTCGTTGGATCCTGCAAGAGGTCTTACGCGTGGCTTAGTAGTCTGATCGGCATGCCCCTTTCCGCCTCTCATGCAGCGCCACCGCCGGACCCTAGTCAGTCGGTACAGTTCAGCGTCGCGAGCCTCTCCGAGATCAGCCCCACCGGCGACGTCGTCAAGCGCGTATCGCTGCTACAAGGCACATACATACCCGATCCCCTACTGTTGTGGCCTCTGAGCATTCATCTCACTCACCGCCTCACGCACGCACGCACGCACGCCCAACGCAGGAGGATGGACGACCAACTCCAGCTCGAGCACGAACAAGTTTAATCGAGCCACTACGCTCGTGTTCACAAGCACGCTCGCGCTCAACAACGCCACCGTGATCTACACCTTTACCAGCTTCGCCACCGCGACCAACATCACTCTCGGTACGAGCGCGCGCACACAACACCACCCTCGCTCCGAGCGCCAAGCAGTCGGAACTGATTGCGTCATTGCGCGCGCAGGCTACAATCAAACGAGGGAGATCACGCCGCAGTACATCAAGTTCTCGCTCTGGCTGTCACACTGGAACTGGACCTCCACGTACACTCCTCCGCCGTCTCGCCACGTTACACTGCTTTGCGCCGTGCGGTGATGCTCACGTGCTGATGGCTGGCCAGGTCCAATCGGCTGGAGCTGGCGATGGGCGTGGAGCCGGCGTTCTCGAGGAGCGACCTCATGCCCAACACGCCGCAGGCGGACTTGACCACGCTCACCGCCTACAGCGACGACCCCACCCGCGCCAGCGCGCTCATGCGCTTCGTCACCTTTGCCACCAGCAGCAGCGGCGGCAGCGGCAGTCGTGTCGAGTGCGCCATCGGAACGCGCGTCAACAGCTCAATCTCGCAGGTGACCATGACATTCGATCACTTTGGTGACGCCACCAGCCTCGACTACGATCCCGGTACGCTGCACACTCTGCTCTGCTCTGATGAGAGACACTCACCTCCTCTAACTCCTATTGTGCTGTCCTGTGTCGCTCCAGATCTGGGTCTCTTGCTGGGCAAGCCAGCGGACGGCGATGGAGGCGGCGGCGACAACAATGCGTTGATCATCGGCGTGGCGGTGGCCGTTCCCGTGGCCGTGGCCCTGGTGCTGGTCATCATCATCGTCGCGCTGGTCGTCGGGTGGGTGCGCCGGCGCAGGCTGCTGGAGGGCCGGGCCCAGGCCGTCAACTTTGACAACGCCCCTGATCACGACAGCCTTTGAGCTCCACGCCACCAGCAGCCAATGAAAAATTTATCTCTAAATTTTAAACTCTGTATTTTAAACTCAAATGAATAATATTTTTATTATTGTATTGTCATACACACCTTTTCAATTTGTATGAATTTTAAAAATATTTTATTTGAAGAACTTTTAATCTAGTTTTTTTATTATTATTTATTATAAAAAGGGAAGAGGATGGAGGGGGCGATGGTTGAGAGGGAGGAGGAAGAGGAGGCGGTGTTGCTAGAGCAGGAGGGGCAGCAGCAGCAAATCCAGTGGCAGAGCGTGGAGGCGAGGGGCGCCCAGAGATGTGCCCAATTGTTCGAATCGCTGTTTCGCGATCCGCGGCCGGGGGGCAGCTGGCTCAGCCCCGACGGCTCCGCCATCGACCTGTCCTGGAAGCGCCTCACCCGCCTCCCCGACGACCTCCTCTCCTACCTCCTCCACCCTCACGTCTTACCACAGCCGATCACCCACCTCGACCTGTCGTGCAATCAGCTGACCAAGATCGACGCGGGCATCTTTGGCAGTCCATCTCTGCGCGGTCTCGTCTGCCTCGACCTCCGCGGCTGCGCGTACGCTCTCTCTATCATGCACGCGTGCGTGCATGGCCCAGCTCACACTCACACACACGCACACGGCTGGACAGGATCGCAGAGCTGCCGTCGGACCTAAAGTGTCTGAGGTCGCTGACGACGCTCAACCTCAGCTCCAACGACCTGGAGCGGATCGATGACGACCTGTTCCTTGAGGGCGAGGGTGAGGGCATGTCCGCGACGCTCGCCACGCTCTCGCTGAGCAGCAACAGGCTCGATCGCCTGCCGGCGTCGATCACTGCGCTCCGCGCGCTGACGACGCTCTCGTGCAGCCACAATCGGATCGAGACGCTCCCGCTCGGCTTTTCGTCGGCGCTCGGCGGCACGCTCGCGGTGCTGCGCCTGGCCGGCAATCAGCTGACGTCGCTGCCCGATGACTTTGGCGAGCGCATGCTGCCCGCGCTGCAGCACCTGGACCTCACCGACAACCCGGGCCTGGTGTCGCTGCCCTTCCTCGACGACGCCGAGCGCTCGGGTACCACGCAGATCTTTGCATCGATACCGCAGCGCGCCATGGACAACCTGTTCATCGGCGACATGACGGCGGGCGCCAATCACGCGTCCCTGGTGCATCACAAGATCACGCACGTGCTCATGGCGCTGCAGAGCGAACCGCCGCCTTACCCTGAGGTCCCGCCGCTCGGCTCCACCACTGCTGCTCCCACGCAGACATTCAAGACTCATGCAACGTGCGTGTGTGTGTGTGCGTGTGCGTGTTGCAGTCATTCACGTACAAAGTGGTGGCGATCGATGACGACGAGGACACGAATCTGCTAGAGCTGCTGCCAGAGTGCTGCGCCTTCATCGAGGAGGGAATGGCCCAAGGCGGCGTGCTCGTCCACTGGTATCTCATCATCCTGGTGTGCGCATGGGACCAACTCCTCACTTAGTCGCTCAACCCTTACTCCCCACACCAGCGCGGCAGGCATATCACGCAGCGCGACGGTGGTGTTGGCCTACATGATGCAGCGACTCGGCATCTCGTTCCACGTTGCTCTCGAGCGGTTGCGTCGCGCGCGAGCCGTGGTGAATCCCAATCGGGTACGTCATCTGCGCTCTCGTCCACAGAAGCCGGGGCTGATCGTGCTTTGTGGCTGCACAGGGCTTCAAGGAGCAGCTGTTGCTGTGGGAGGCGCAGTGTCGCGCCACAGCATCGCTCAGCGATCGATCGTGAGAGCAGTGCGGCGCCAGTGTGTATTTATTCCTATTCATGTATCTCAATCTCCCCACAACCTTTGCCTTGCGTGCAGCGAGCGCGTGTGTCGTGTGTCAGTAGGCGTAGCCGGAGCGCCTGGCCCTGTTGGCGGAGGGCTTGAGCATCGGATAGCGCTCCTCGTCCTCCTCGCCCAGACGGTAGTCCTCCTCCCCTTCCCCTTCCTCCCCTTCGTCGCCATACCCGTGCGAGTGGCGACCGCCCTTTCTGGCGATCTGGCGCACACGCTCCTTGGGCATCGCCGCGAAGCCGACCCTGTAGTAGCCGCCCCTCTGCTCGTCCTCCTCGCCAGGCACCTCGTCCATGCTTCCCTCGGCGTACCTGCGCGCGTGCAAGAGAGAGTCAGGATAGCCATGCACGCATCTTGCGCGCGTAAGGTACATACTTGGCCTTGTGCTTGAAGCCGTGCGAGTGACGACCGCCCTTGCTCGCGATCTCTCTCACCCTCTCCTTGGGCATCGTGGCGAAGCCCTTGCGCGCTCCTGTGCGTATATGTGTGGCGTGTGTGTATACACTCAGCGCAAGGTCTGGCCGGAGCGCGGGGCGAACGCAACAGGATTGCGTGCGTGTGCGTACCCTTGCCGTAGTAGCCCATGCGGTCCTCCATCGACTCCTCCTCGTCTTCGTAGCCGACGCCCTGGTCTTCCTCCCTCAACGAGTGCTTGGGCTTACGCTCGCCTGTCTCGTACATGCTGCAAGGTACGGTCAAGATATAACGCCGAGTGTGAGAGTGTGCGTGTGTGCGTACCGTCTGACTGTCTGTGAAGGGCCGTAGGCGTAGGCATCATCGCTCCGCCCACCACGACGACGGTCATACCGCTCCTCCTCGCTGGGCTCTTGCTCCTCGCCATAGTCCTCCTCCCTCCGCCGGGTTCTCCTTCGGCCGTATTCGTCCCCGAGGTCTTCGCTCTCCTCGCGCCTCCGCTTGCCAGACACTCGGCCGCCCTTGGACGCGATCGCCCTGACCTTCTCCTTGGGCATCGACGCGAAGCCGCGACGCGACCTTCCTCCGCCGCCGCCGCCGCCACCGCCGCCGTACTCGCCTCGGTCTTGGCCTTCGTCCCCTTCTTCCTCCTCTCCCTCGCTTTCCTCGCGTCGCCGCCTGCCAGACGCGCGACCGCCCTTGGACGCGATCGCCCTGACCTTCTCCTTGGGCATCGACGCGAAGCCACGGCGCGACCTTCCCCCGCCGCCGCCGCCGCCACCGCCACGTTCTTCTTCTTCACCGTAGTCCTCACTCTCCTCATCCGCTCTTCTCCTGCGCGACATCCTCAAGTTGGCGTTGGTTTAGTTGTCCTATGTGCGAGCGTGTGTGCTGGAGATGGTGATGAGCGTTGTGTGAGCGTGATGTATGGGACGCGCATTTGAGGCGGGCGGCGTACGGCGGCGCAGTTGATGATCGTGGTCGTCCGTGGGTGACACCTCGGCCGCCTGCTGTCGAAAATCCCACATCTTTGGGCCTGAATGCCCACCGCACACCACACAGCTGTCACAGTGGTCGGCTGTGTGCGCATGCGTGTGTGCGTGCGGTTGGCAGTACCCTGCAAATTCCCGTCTCACCAACCAGTGGCCTCTAGGCTGGTTCATGGGGTTGTAGTGCAGTTTAGTTCATGTCAAATGCTATCCTGACACACATGCCCAACCCATGTGTGCCCAACAAAAGGTGATTGCATCAGCACTGCTGCTGTGCATGGCACTGCTGTCAACAAGAATAAAACCATGAAGTGTACTACAGCTGTGCATTGCTGTTTGTGGGTATGTGCATCCACCACAGATGTCTTTGTCTTGGTGGCCTCTGGTTGACTCCAACATTCTCCAGCAACAACATCCCCTTGAATAGATGGAAGACAAGCATATAGAAGGGCAGGTTGCACAAACATAATTTTTTTTATAAACTGGCTTAAAGGAAACAAGGAGTTGCTGTTAACTACAGCAAGGAGCCTTAGGAGGTTTTTTAACAACTAGGCACAGTCAGCACTCCAAGTGTGGATGTGCAAAGTTTAATTAAAAATAAAAATGTGTTGTTTTGATCTCCAGCCTGGACACCCTAAATTTAAAAAAGGGAACCCTTGGTTCATACGGCGTGCCTTTGCCGATTGGGTGCCCTCCTGCCACACTCTTCGACCAGGCCGAATTAACCGAATTTGTTTCCCATTGGGCAATCGGTTGTACCACAGCCAGCTCTCTTCTGATTGGCACAACGCTAATTGTGGCTTTTTGGGGCTCTCGCCCAGGGACATTTGAAATAGTTGTTCTTCTCTCGCTGCACCTCGCCCCACCACCCTCACTTTGATTGTGTGCACGTATGGCCAATCAAAGCATGGGCTCGCACGCCTTTGGCCTGGCGCTGGCGCTGCTGATCGTCTGCGCGCACTCGGGACTAGTCTACGCCCAGACCAACGTGCCCCTCGACGTCGCCGGAGCTAACTTTTACACGAGCGGCACTGCCTCGATGACCACGGTACACATGCACCCTACCAACCTAGCTTGGGCTCACTCTCACGCGCACACGCTCACGATGCCATATATCACGTCTTCGTCGTCATCATCGCTGCGGAGTTTGTTTTAGGTCTCGCTCGGCACCGGCGGGCCGGCGGCGACGGCCATGCGCATCAGCGTCGCGTCGACCAGCTTGAACGTGTGGGACAACGGCGTGCAGATCAGGAGCACGCTGCCCTCCAACGTGCCCGCGGGGCACTGGTACCTGCTCAAGTTCTCCGTGCGTCAGGTGGCCGGCCAGCCCAACTTGGCCGCGGGCCAGGGCGTGCAGGGCTCCGTCGTGTTCCGGCCGCTGTATCCCGACACCTACAGCAACTCGCTCGAGACCACCTACCCGTGCGACTCCACGAGCTGGTGCAACTACGTGATCCCGTTCAGGGCCAGCGAGCTCCACACCAACTCCAACCCGCCCGGCCTCATGTTCCAGGTTCGCTTCATCAGAGCTCTACAGATCATGTTGCGATCACAGTGAGACTAACACTCTCCGCTGGGGTTGGTGTGCGTGCGAGCAGTTCAGTGAGGGACCGCAGACGTTCGACATTGCGATCACGTCGCTGCAGTACTATGGCGCCACGCAGCCTCCGGCGTCGCTCTATCAGTTCTACTACCCGGGTCGCGGCGTGAGCACGGCGGCGTGGAAGGTGAGCGCCAACCAGCGCATCGAGTCGGTGCGCAAGGGACCGCTCACAGTCAAGGTCGTCGACGCCAACGGCAGCCCTATCTCTGGTACGCACAAACGCAACCGCATCGGAGCTAAAACGCCTAGCTTACTCTTTCGCCGCTCGTGCAGGTGCGGCCGTGCGTGTGGTGCAGCAGAAGCACGAGTTCCCGCTGGGCACGGCCATTGACCACTGGCTGATCGCCAGCAACGACAACCCGACCTACAACGCCAAGGTCGTCGAGTACTTCAACTACGTCGTCCTTGAGAATGGTCTCAAGCAAGTCATGTGGGTGCGTACACTCCTCCACAGCGAGCCATGAGCACAGCAGCTTCCCTCGCCCACGACGGCTTCAGCTCACACGACTGGCGACACTGTTCGCGTGCACGTACACAGGAATTGGACGACGGAGCCACCGCGCTCAGCGCCCTGAGCTGGGCCGCGAGCAAGAATCTCACCGCCAACGGCCACGTCATCCTGTGGCCCGAGTTCAACGGGCAGTACACGCCCGACCGCTTCGCGAGCATGACCCCCACCCAGCTGCGCAGCGCCATCTACGCCTACGCCGACGGTACCGCCCGCATTCCCTTTGTCACCGCCAACACACTGATGCTTCTCGCTCACGTCGTCATCGCCGTGGTTGTTGTGGTATTGTTGATCGCAGAGGTGATCAACAAGACGCGCCAGTACATCCACGAGTGGGACGTCATCAACGAGCCACTCGAGAACAACGACGTGCAGGGCAACGTCGCTTCGCCTGGCGTGTCCCAATCCAACGGCGTGCTCGGCAATGCCTTCTCGGCCCAACTCTTTGATCACTGGTACGAGCGCGCGCTCGCTTCTCAGTTGGGCCAAGAGCTCTGTCACTAACCAGGCGCCTTGTGCGCGACTGCAGCTGGGCCGTGTTGAACGCAGGCGGCAACCCCAAGACACCGCAGCTCGTTGTGAACGACTACCATGTGGTGGAGGGCATGAACAACATGAGGCGTCAGTACACGATCAACTTCGTGGCGGACATCCGCTCCCGCACCGCCAACATCCACGGATTCGGCCTGCAGTCCCACGTCGGCAGCATGTTCATCCCCATGGACACCCTCCAGTCTCGCCTCAACAGGTACAGCTCGCACTCCCCGATGAGATCGGGGATCGCCTCAGATTGCGTTCACTCACTCACACTCGCTGGCGTGTGTGCGTGATCAGCATTCTCGCGGTGGACTCAGCGATGAAGGCCAGCGTGACAGAGTTGGATATCGAGACGTTCGACGAGCAGCTGCACGCCGATTACCTCGAGGACTACGTGCGCTTCTTCTTCAGCCAGCCGCGCGTTCGACGCATCCTCCAGTGGGGCTTCTGGGAGGGCCGTCACTACTGCCCGCAGTGCGCCCTGTTCCGCACGAACTGGCAGGCCAAGCCGGCCGGCTCGCGCTATCTCGATCTGGTCTTCCGGCAGTGGTGGACCAACACGTCGGCCTCGACCAACGCCACGGGCTTCACGTCCGTCCGTTCCTTCTACGGACAGCACGCGGTCACTGCCTCGTTCGGCGGCGTCACACGCACCGTGCCAGTGACCCTCAGCAGCACGCAGCAGGGCGCCACCATCACCGTGCAGCTCAATGTGGCCGGAGCATCGCCCTCGCGCACTCCGACGCCGTCGAGCGTTGCGTCATCGGCCTCGGCCACACCCACCAGGACGCCGACGCCGACGCGTGCGGCAGCCACGCCTTCAGCCACGCCCACGCGCACACCGACGCCCGTTGCAGCTTCGCCCACCCGTACGCCTACTCCGTCGCCTACTCGCACGCCCTCATCCTTGCCGACACGCGCGGCTGCATCGGCCTCGCCCGTTGCCCCGTCGTCCACGCGCACGCCGACGCGCACGCCGAAGCCCAGCTCGACGCGTCCGGCCTCAACGGTCACCACTACCGGCCCGCACTCCCTGAGCGCTTCAAGCGCCTTGCCCGGATCGGCGATCACGGTCACGACCAAGGTCAATGTGGGATCGACGGCGATCGTCAACGGCAAGGTGGGCTTCCACCTGTCGCCCGAGGGCGAGTACCTCGACGACAACAACATCGCCAAGATGTTCGTGGACGGCGTCAACCTCGCGGCCTTTGCGTCGCACACCTACAGCTTCACCCCGACGCTCTCGGCGACGGCCAGGCCCGGGCGCTACTGGCTCACGGTGATCGTGTGGGACGCCGACTGGAACAACATCGCGTGGGACACCAACCTGGCCGTCCTGGTGGTCTACCCGCCCGAGCCCACGATCGATCGCGTGGGTCTGTCGGTCAACCCCATCAGCCGTGGCGGCGCCACCACCGTCACGTTCCACGTCAACACGGCCAACACCGCCTACCCCGACGCCAAGGTCGGATTCAGGTACGCACACCTGATGTGACTACTGCTCTGCTTGATGCTCACGTGACGTGCACACACATCAGCTTCGCTGTGCCCGGTGAGCCCAGCGAGAAGATCGTCGAGGACTTCTGGGAGGGCGATCTGGCCGCGCGCACGTCGTACCCGTTCACGTTTGACGCCGTAGTTCCGAGCGCCACCGCCGTCGGCTCGTACAACCTCAACATCGGCCTATGGGACGCCAACTGGGCGAGCGAGGCCTGGTCCGAGACCTACAACCCCTACAACCCCACCACCACCAACAACGTCACCGTGGTCGTGCAGTAGCCGAGATCCAATGTTTTTAAAAAATTATTCAAATTTTTGATTTCGGAACTAAGTTTGGAAAATCACAATTTTGTGTTTCGAAAATGCGGCAAAAAGAAACTGTTTAGCGAGAACGTAAGGAATTTCGGAAATCCGGAAATGATATAAAATTCAATTTGGGAATTCTTATTTTATTTGATTACGAGGAGGGATGGAAGCGGCCAAGGCCGCAGATGGGGCGGCGGCGCGGTTGTGGCAGGCGGACGAGGGCTGCAATCTGGACGAGTGGAGTGAGGACGAGGACATCGCCTGGGGCGCCCTGCTCGGTGCGCCGGTCTACTCTTCCTCCTCCGAAGATGACGAGGACAAGGATGAAGCGGCAAAGGTCGTCGAGGAACCGCGAGACGCCACCACCACAGGCACTGCAGACGAAAAGGCTCTCGGGCTCAAGGACGGAATCGAATCCCCGCCGGCGGAAGACGACGCCGCTGAATTCGTGGTCACCGAGTACCTAATCTCGGGGCTCAAGATCAACATCAAGCAGCAACCCAGGCTGGGCATCGCCCACCAGGTCTGGCATGCCGTACGCTCCTCCTCCTCGTCCTCACGCTCTTCATCTCCAATTATTTATATTATATTATATTATATTATATTATATTATTAATTAAATGATAATAAAAATCTGCTATTTAAATTGGGGATTGAATGATACCCTATAAATATATTCAAAATATTTTTAATAATTAATTATTAAATGATGAAATTTAAATATTTGTTTGCGGTGCGCGCAGAGTCTGGTGCTGACCGACTACTTCAACTCGAGCGAGGCGTTCCCGCCGACGGCCGATGGCCTCAACTGGTGGGCGGGCAAGCGGTAGGGCCTTCTCCTCTCTCACGTTGAGGCCATCAGCGCAAGCGCAGCCGCTGCTCTTGGGTCGGAGGACTGGTCGATTGTGCGCGACTTGACTCATCGCCCATGCTTGCTCGCTTTCGTTCTCGCGGTCGTGGCGCGCAGAGTAGTTGAACTGGGCGCTGGCACGGGCATACCCGGCATCTTCCTGGCCTCCAAGGGCGCTCACGTCGTGCTCACTGACCTGCCTGGCGTACGTGCCGTGTCGATCGCTCGTCCCTCTCTCTCTCTCTCTCGCTCGCTTGTGTGTGATGCTGATTTGCGTCGTGCGCCCGCGCAGGTGCTGCCGCTCATGAACTGGAACATCGAAGCCAACGCTCACTTCCTGCCTTCGCCCGACTGCTGCGAGGCCGCGCCGCTGGCCTGGTACCCAAGTCTCCTCCCTCTCCGAGAGCCGGAGCAGCGCGATCGTCGACGGCTTGTGCAGGGACTGACCTCGTTGTCTCCGTGTGCGTGTGCGTGTGATGGGGCGTTGTCTGAGCAGGGGAGAGGAGCACGAGCACATTCAGAGGCCGATCGATGTGGTGGTGGCCAGCGACGTGGTCTATTGGGAGCACCTCTTCGCGCCCCTCGCACGCACTCTCAATGTACGTCTGACCTCACAGATCTTCCTCGTGTGATAGTGGTGGTGGTGGTCAACATTGCCACGAACTCGATCGCTGATCGTCGCCTGTGCCTGCAGGACATCTGCTCGGCGGAGACGGTCGTCTACCTCTCGTGGCAGAAGCGGCGAAAGAACGACAAGCAGTTCTTCAAGATGATCGGCAAGCACTTCACGTCCCAAGAGGTCTGTCTCCCTTCCCCCCCCCACCCGCCCACCCTCCCTTTCCTTGCACTTGCGCTCAACACTCATCCTCTCGCTCGCTCGTCTCTTCCCTCTCGCCTCTGGGATCAGATCAAGTGCAAGCCGGTGGACGCGGTGCAGATGAACCCGAACCACCTCAAGAAGACGCACCTGTTCAAGCTCCAGAAGAAGCCAGGCTTCTCCAAAGGACCCGTCGCCACCACCGCCAAGGGCAAGTAGTCCACCACAACAAGTGGTCTTTGTCCTCAGCCTGATCACATCAGGACTTGGTTTGTTGTCAACAAGGGAGGTTGTAGGGTGCACATTTAGTGTATTTTATATTTTATCCTTGAATATTCCATCACTTTCCAGAGAATTAAAAATTAATCCGGGTATTTGCCGGTTGGTCAAGAGTTAACTCCGCTTTTGGGCTGTTTGGCCGTCGGCCAAATTGTGCACTTACGGCTTCATCAGAGCAGAACAGAGTGGAGGAGGCCTGGCCTGTGCTGGAGAGAGCTGCGGACACAGTGGCGCGAGTCACTGCGTGGTCATCGATCAAAACGCGATTTGGAGAATTGCGAAAGTTTGATTCCGCCAACAGGAAAATCGACAAACAATAGTGAAGATGGCAGCTACGGAAGCCACCTACTCCTTTTCTTCGTCCTCCTCCGCGGCAGGAAGGCGGGTCTCCCAACGCAACAGCGTCGCCTCCGTCGGACTCAAGGCCAAAGAGTTAGGTACGTCCCCCCCGGGCTCCGCTTTCGTCTTCGTCTTCGTTCTTTTTTTTTATTTTTAGTAAAATTTTAAAATAAAAAAATGTAAACTAAATGCGTGCGGGCGCAGAGTTTGTGTACGAGACGCTGAGCAGCTACGGCGACTACGAGATAGTGTACTCGGCGTGGGTCAAGAAGATCAACCCCAAGGGCAAGGTCCAGAAGCGACTGGTGGTGCTGGGGCCGTTCCACATCTTCTCCTTCAAGATGGGCGCCTTTGGCAAGAAGGGACTCCAGCGATGCGGCCACTACTACGAGCTCTACGAGCTGCACGCCACCAAGACCGATCAGGTACCTACCTGCACGCACGCACACAGTGTGACGCACGCCACACAAAGCACTCTTCGTCTTCGCTCTCAAGCATCAAGTAACTAACTCTGAATGTTTGCCCGCGCAGCTCGACATTCGCTTCCACACATTCAACATCCTGGTACGTTGTCTTCGTCTCTCTCTCTCTCTCCTTGATGTTTGTGTGCAGCATGTGTCGCGCGCGTGTGCGTGTATGTCTGCTCACGTGATGCAATGTCGCACGGCGAACAAACAGTTCAACAGTCAGGAAGTGGGTCAGATCGTTCGCGTGATCGAGGGCATCTACCGAGGTCTTCATCCCGACTTCCCCGAGCATTTCATGCAGCACCTCACCGTCAATGTCGACCAAAAGATGTACGCGCTCACCTCACGCCCTTGAACTGAGCACACAGTCCACGCTGACACACCACACCGCCCTCGCGCGCACGCCCGATGTTCCGGAACAGCCTCATCGATCCGGCGCCGCACGAGGTCGAGCGCATCGTCGGTACGCAGACCGTTGGGCCGCTTCTTAATTGGCAACCATGTTCTCGCTCGTCGAGTGTCACAGGACTTATCTCAACTCCGATGCAGGTGCCTCGGGCGGTTGCGACAATTTCTGGCACATTTTCTGCGCGTGGTGCAACTACTACGGCATCCGCGACGTCAAGGCCAGCTCCGACATGGGAGACGCCGCGGCCGCCTTCCAGTTCCTGCCCGAGTTCAAGCGCTACCTCGAGCGCAAGTTCGCCGACGATGATCACGTGCTCGACAATCCGCCGCTTCAGAATGCCATCCACTTCAGGGTTCGTCTATCGTTCGTCGTCGTGCTTGAGTGTGGTGTCGCTGACGCAGACTGTTGCTCATTCGCACAGGCCATGTGCAAGGCGCTGTACTTTAATCGCCGCTTCACGCATGTCAGCCTGACCGACTACGCCGTGGCGAGCACGGACGGCGGCCTCATCATGGCAGCCAAGGAACTTCTCCCGCTCAATGCCCCTGGAGCAGGCGACGAGTTGTCCACAATCCCCAAACTGCCCCGCAGCCCTCGAGGTACGCGCAGCTCGCATAGAGGCCTCAAAGTCTCGGAACTAAACTCTCTTTGTGTGCGTGCTTGTGCGTCGCTAGTGGAAGGAGGGACGACAGAGCCTTGGAGCAAGACGCTCGAGACGCAAATTGTTGATCTCCTCACGCACACATCGTCTCTCACTCATCTCACCCTCTCCGCTCTCCCTCTTGGAGGTACCGCCAAGTTTCCCTGTGTGACGTGGGCAGGAAAGCTTCGCTTGACTGACTCTGTTCCTCTCTCTTTCTCTGCATACACAGAGTCATTCTTCAAGAAGCTAAGCGAGTGCTTGAAGAAGCGGAGGTCGTCGTTGCCGTCCTCGGTCGCAGGCGCGTCGATGGCGTCTCCCGGCGCATCGCTCAGTTCGTCGGTCTCGTATTCGACTCTCGCACCGCCCGCGCTGGGCGAACTCGAACTCAAGCACTTCTCCCTCTCCGGCACCAAGCTCGACGAGAAGTCCTGGAAGCACTTGGGTTCGCGCCACTCTCTCTCTCTCTCTCTCTGTGTGTGTGTGTTTCGGCGTTCGTTTCTGTTGTCGTCCGCTTGGCGTTGACGTCGAACGTGCAACGCACCAGGTGAAATCTTGAAGATCATCGGAAACCACATCTCGCACGTGGACTTCTCCAACTGCGCCATCACGCACAAGGGCATCGCCTATCTCTCCGAGGCTCTCATCTTCGCCACGGGTACACTGACCACGCTGGACTCACGCTGATGGCAGCAGCAAGGCATGTCGACTAACAGACTCACTTGGTCTGCGTCGACCATCAGGCGCCAATCTGCGGCACCTCGATCTCTCGCACAACGTGCTGGGCCTGGAGGGCACGACGTCACTCAATCACGTGATCTCCTCCGGCTCGTGCCTCTACGAGATCAACCTGGCCAACTGCGCACTCGACATTGCCGGTACAGGCTTCACCCATTCGACTTGCATGCATACACGAGCTGTGGGCTGATGCTTAGCGCCGTCGTCGTCGCTATCACCCAGAGATCTGCAAGTACGTCAAGAACAAGGGATGCGGCGTCAGGCGCCTCAACGTGTCGCACAATCCAGTCACCGAGGGTACCGCCGCCCACAACTCTGCGTCCCAGTGCACGGCGACTCTGACTCACCGCGCACCGTGCCTCTGTGTACAGAGCAAGCAGAGGAACTGGTTTCTCTGGGACTCTTCACGACGACTCTGCGCTATCTGGACATCTCGTACACGGGCATCACGGCGCCCAAGGTGGCCAAGTTCCTCACGGCCCTCCACAACAACAGCGAGCTCACCGAACCGGTCGAGCTCAACATCGCCGGCAATCCTGCGCTTCGGCCCGACATCGCTCCGCTCATCTCTCAGCTGGTACTGTCCTCGTCCTCGTCCATTCTGTCTCCCGCTCGTCACCGTCGTGCTCACCACTGCACACTTACACAACAATGCACACGCGTAGGTGATTGGTGGAGTCAACAGGCTGGGCGGCCTTGTTCTGGACGACTGTGACCTGCAGGACGAGGGCATGCAGGAGCTCTTCGCCGCACTGACGGCGCTAACTCCCGACCTCAAGCTGTCGTCTCTCAGGTAAGCGACTAGTTCCCGCGCCCGCCCGATCTGATCCGCTGTTTGACACACGTCGCCTGACGTCTCCGTGCTTGCGTGCGTGTGCATTCGCGCTGCAGCGTATCGTACAACTTGACCAAGGCCAAGGGCGAAGAGCGCGAGAAGACCGCGGCGGCCATCCGCCAATTCCTGTGCAAGGCCGGCCCTTCCCTGCAATCCTTCGCCATCCGCGGTGGACAGCCGCCCAACCGCGACACGCCGTCCTCTTTGTCGTCACAGGCCAGCAGAAGCAGCAGCAGCGAACAGGGCAAGGGCACGCTCAAGCGGGGTGGGATCACCGACTCGAGCCGCGGCACGCTCAAGACCAAGAAGGGCGCCAAGTCGAACGCCGACGCAGCGGCGCCACAGCTTCGATTCGGTCCTGCGTTGGGCGCAGCGCTCGAGTGTCTCGTGGGCTCCACCGAGGCGCCGTCGGCCTGCGCCGGGCTCCAGCGGCTCGAGCTCCAAGGCAACGAGGCGGGCGAGGAGACCGCGAGCGTGCTGGCGAGCATCGTGGAGACCCATCCGGCGCTCGTCGAGCTTGGATGCGACGACAACGCCATCTCGCTGGCCGTTTACGGCAAGCTCCTCGACTGCGCGACATGCCCCAAGAGCGGCGGCTGCGGACTGACGCGACTCTCCGTGCCGGTGATGGACGCTCGGCGCAGCAAGGACAAGGACGAGGCCAAGCGCGTCGTGGAGCGCGTCGAGCGCTTCAACCGCGGCGAGCGCGAGACCGCAGCAGCAGCAGCCGTCACGGAGAAGAGCGACAAGAAGAGCAGCAAGGCCAAGAAGAACGAAGGCGAAGAGGTCACGCCTACAAAGGAAAAGCACGAGAAGACGACGACGAAGAAGAGCAAGGCGAAGCAGGACGACGAGGACGACACGGCGACGAAGACAGAGAAGGAGGAGGGCAAGAAGGCAGAGGACGTCGGCGCTAAGCTCGTGGGATCGGCGTCGAAGACGGCGACAAAGAAGAAGAAGGCCAAGGGAGCAAAGAAGGCGGAGAAGGAGAAGGAGAAGGAGAAGGAGAAGGAGAAGGACGACAACGACAAGGACGAGGCGGATGAGGAGAAGACCACAAAGAGCGAAGAGACGGCTGAGCCAAAGAGCGAAGCGAGCGAAGAGTCAACAGCGAAGCCGAGCGAAGGAGACCAGGAGGCCAAGAGCGCCACGAAGGAGGCGAAATCGAAGAGCAAGACAAAGACGAAGAAGACCTCCAAGGCCAAGGAGACTGCGCCAGCCGATGATGCACCTGCATCATCCGGTGACTGTGACAATGGCGATGGTGAAGAGGCGGACGACGCTCAAGAGGAGAAGAAGGCAAAGAAGGGAGGCAAGAAGAGCAAGAAGAGCAAGGCCAGCAAGCAGACCAACAAAGAGAGCAACTGAAATTATGGCCCAAAATTTTGAACAATACACACAGTTCTGAACACACAAAACCATCTTCTGACAGGTACACACCATGTCCATAACTGAAACATGAACCGCCACTGTGATGGAAGAGTGTCAAGTTTCGTGAATGATAAATATTTTATAATTAAATTTTTGCCGTTCGTAAAGAAAATATCAAGGAAAAACAAGAGAAAAGCAAACATTGCTGCTCCTGATTTTAGCTGTGATTAAAAAATGCGGGGCAGGACTGGCCAGCTCACGCCGCTGCTGCGATCCGCCTCGTCGGCTGCAGCCCCGAGCCAGATGCCTCGAATCCTCCTCTCCTCCCGCCCCCCTCGTCTTCTCGCCCCCGCGGCCGCCCCCAGCCCGTTCTCATTTCCGTTTTTTCCATCTCCCGCTCGGTCTCCGTTTCCATTCGCTTGCTCGTCTCGCCCTTGGACCCGCGGCTTGCAGGCGGCTGCATGCCGACCAGTCGCGGTACGCCACAGAGCTTACCCCGCCGCCGCCGCCCAAGCTGCACCTTCACTGACCTCTCGCTCTGGTCCCTCGCCCGCGGACACACAGGCGTCACGTCTATACTCGACCACCGCGGGCCACACCAGTGCGCCGGGCGAACGAGCGCCGCGCCACAAGCGCGTAAGCAGCGATGCAAGGTGCGTGTGCATGTGCGCGTGAGTGTGAATGTGCGTGCGTGTGTTGAGGAGTGCTGATGTGTTCACTGTGTCGCGTCATCCGCGCAGAAAGGGCCTTTCGGACAGGAGACAGTATGTACACAAGACCGATCCGCTGGTGAATCGCTTGCGGAAGCTTCCCGAGCGCGACATGACGCTCCCCATCCTATTGGATCTTCTCGCCCGAGAGCCCACGGTACAAGCCTCCAAACGTGCACGCACGCACGCACACACGCCGATCTGTGCCTGACATCGAACGCGTACATGCAGAACGTCGATGTCGCAGAAAGGTTCGAGGTGGTGATCGCACATTGCTTCGACGTGAAGCTGCCACATGTGGCAGCTACGCTCTACGACCACTACCGAGCCAACGTAGCCAATCCGAATCATAAGACGGCTGTGTACGACATCATGATCCACGCGTACGGCCGTATGGCTGACCTCGGTCGGCTGCTCGGCGTGCAGCACCACATGCTAAAGGCCGGCGTGAAACCCAAGACGTCCACCTATAAGGTCCTCCTCGATGCGTGGGCCAAGGTGGGCGACATCAAGCGCGTGCAGCAGCTGTGGAACGAGATGCTCGAGCTCGGCGTACCTCCCGGCAAGGTGTTGTACACGACCATGATCAACGCGCTGGGCAAGTCCGGCAACATCAAGGCCATGGAGCAGATGTTTGCCGAGATGCAGACCAAGGGCGTAATTCCTTTGGTGCACACCTACAACGCCATGCTCCACTGCTATGCCCTGCACCAGCGGACGGACAAGATGGAGGCCATGATCGAGCAGATGCGCAGTAACCCGCTCGTGGGCGTGGACGAGTACACGCATTCGATTGTGGTGTCGGCTTGGGCGCGAGCTGGCCAGATCGACAAGGCACTCGAGGCCTTTGCATCATTGAAGAGCGCCTCGGAGCCGAACTTGCACGCGTGGAACGCAGTCATCGACATGCTCGGCCGAGCGGGACGGTGTGACGAGATGCTGCGCGCTCTGGACGAGATGAAGCGAGCCGGCGCCAAGCCCTCAACATCTGCCTACAACACCATCATCAACGCGTTCGGAAAGGCCAAAAACATAGACAGCATGATGGACGCCTTCAAGGCCATGCGAAGGTACGCGCGCGTGCGCGACGCTCTGTGCTCAGCGTTTTGCCCCCTGTCCTTCCGGCTGATCACACACACACACACACACACACACACACACACACACACACACACACACACACACACACACACAATAGAAACCGAGTTGTGGCGGACGTGAGGACCTACAACACGCTGATCGATGCGTGGGCCAAGACTGGCAAGGTCGTGGAGGTTGAGAAGTTCTACGTTCTTATGAAGAGGTGGGCTTGACACCACACGACGCGCCGCGCCGCGCCACAACATGAAGTGTCAACTAACGCAAGGTGCGCTTTGGCCGGAGCTCGTCCAATGCAGGGAAGGGCTGCAGCCAACGCTACACACAATAACGAGCCTGATGGACGCGTACGCGCGCGCGGGTCAATTCGAGAAGGTGCTCAAGTTGATCTCGCGCATGAAGCAGGAGGGCAGGGCGCCGGATGCGGTGGTCTTCAACGTCCTCATCGACGCCTACGGCCGAATGGGCAAGCCCGAAGAGGCCGAGAAGGTGCTCTCTGGCGCAATGAAGGAGTACGGCATCGATCCGGACACCAACAACTTCACTTCGATCATCGAGGTACTCTCGCCCTCGCCCTCGCCCTGCTCTGGCTGGTGATTGCTGACATGTCGAGCGTCGCGATGATGTGGTGGTGGTGGCGAGCAAGGCATGGGCGAGGAACGGAGATCTGGACAGGGCGGAGGAGTGGCTGCACAGGATGAGCCGAGACTACGGCAAGAAACCAGACATCAAGAGCTTCACCACGCTGCTCTCCTTCTGCATCTCCAGCGTCCGCCTCTCCCTCCCTCTCGCACGCACGCACGCACACAAGACCTGCCCTCCTCTTGCCTTGCTCACGCGCATTCACGCACACAATGCAGAAGGACAGGGCAAGAGGGAAGCGGATCATCGGGACGATCAACAAGAGCGGCCTGCCGCTGGACAAGCACGCCAAGATGAAGATCGCCAACTTCCACGAGGCCCTCTTCCCGCGCCGCCGATCCGACTCTGCTGTCGTCTCCCCACCACACGACGACACGCCGTCGTCGTCGCCACCCCCGACAAGCACTTCCGGGTGAGCGTCGTACACAAAAGAGTTTCTGGCACACACACACAGGACAGCCGCCTTGGGAACCAAGGGGGTGGTTGCTGGGCTTCGCTTCTCTCTTTTTTAATTTGGGGAACCGTCACGTTCGCTCTTTGTGTGTGACGAGTGTGTCCGACTAAAGAGAGAAGAGAACAAGAAGAAGAGAGAAGAGGGTGAGGGAAGAGAGAGAGAGAGAGGAGTAAAGGCCCATAAAAAGACAAACGGACAAGAGGGACAGAAACACAGAGGACATATAGATATGGACAGTTCCACGAAGGGATCAGCAGAACACGAGGGCATCTGGGAGACGGATTTCAAGATCGCCTACACGGACCTCAACTTTGAGGGCGAGGTGGCCGAGGGCGCCTTTGGCAAGATCTACAAGGGCGACTACTTTGGCACCCCCGTCGCCATCAAAAGGTGCGCCCCCTTGCCCTTCCCGGTTCCCTGGTCCCCAGTGTGTGCCTTTGATTTATTTTTTATTTTTATTTTTGTCAATTTAATTTATTTTCGTCAATTTTTTAACTCCGAGTTCAGGTTCATCGAGAGCGGTTACGTGGAAGATGACCAAAAGTACATCGCACGCGAGGTCTCCACCCTCAAGTACGCCTCCTTTTTCTTCTTTTTTTTTATTTAAATTTTATTAATTAAAACTTTTTGCCGCTGCAGGGGAATTCGACACCCGTGCATCGTCAACTTCATGGGCGTGTGCGTGCACTCGTCGGGCGTGTACATCGTCACGGAGTGGATCCCCAACGGCGACCTCACGCACCTCCTCAAGAACACGAGCGTGGACATCTCGTGGAAGGACCGGACGCAGATGCTCATGGACGCCGCCGTCGCCATGCGCTACCTCCACGCGCACAGTATCATCCACAGGTGTGGCGCTTTCCCTCTCTCCCTCTTCTTGGCTGTCTGTTGTATTGTGTTGTCCAGAGGATGCTGACTGTACGCGTCCCTGTAGAGATCTCAAGTCCGAGAATCTGCTGTTGACCGAGAACGGACGCGTGAAGGTGTGCGACTTGGGATTCGCGCGCACCACGAAGAAGCTCACCCGCAGCATGTCGGTCGCCGGTACCGAGCTGTACATGGCCGTACGCCCTCTCTCTAACGCAACACGCCTTCTCGCTGGCGCTCGGAAAGGGCGTCACTCATCGTGTGTGCGTGTGTGTGTCACTCATTAGCCCGAGGTCATCCTGGGCGAGGACTACGACGAGAAATGCGACGTGTACAGCTTCGGCATCGTGATCTTTGGTACGATGTCGTGCCACTACGCACACCCGCTTGTGAGACGGCCGTTGATCGCCTGACGATTCCGCGCGCGCACAGAGGTGATCTGCCGACACCCGCCGCCCAAGAGGAGCGTGGAGACCAAGTACTCGTTCCCTTCGGGCCTTCTCACGCAGTACATGCCGCACGACTGTACGTACATCAAGCACGACACGACACACGCGAATGCGCATGCGGTCACCACCACGACGGACTGTGTATGTGTGTGTGTGTAAGGTCTCACATTGTGGCGCCTTCTCTGCGCGTGTTGGTGACCAGGTCCGCCCGATCTGGCGCTGCTCACGATGGACTGCACGCAGTTCGAGAAGGAGGGCCGGCCCTCGTTCGAGGAGATCTTCCACTCGCTCAAGGAGCTCCACGACGAGCTCGAGGCCGAGGAGGCCGCCATATTCGTCAACAACTCCCAGGAGCTGGCGCGGGTGGAGCACGAGAGGAGCGCGCGCTTGGCCCGGGAGCAGGAGGAGCGGGAGCAGAGGGATCAGGAGGACAAGGATCGCCGCGACCAGGAGGACAAGGACCGCAAGGCCCGCATGGTCAAGGAGAAGCGCGAGAAGGAGCTCAGGGAGCGCGAGAAGCTCAAGAAGAAGCAGGATAAGGGCGTGGAAGAGGCCAAGAAGCACGAGGTACAGCTTGCACAGCCTGGGCTCGGCTCTCAGCGTCCAATCGACCTAACGTTCATCGGCGTGTGCGTGCTGTCGTGACAGGACGACGAGCAGCGAGCCAAGGAGCGAGAGAGCCAGATCAGGGCGCAGCTGGAGAAAGAGGTGATGGAGAAGCTCGAGCTGGAGAAGAAGGCCATCCGCGAGCAGCTCGAACAGGAGTACGCGCTCAAGGAGAAGGAGCGCGAGGAGCGCGAGAAGAAGGAGCGCGCCGAACGCGAGGAGCGCGAGCTGCTCGAGCGGCAGGAGATCGAGCGTCGCGCGCGCGACGATGCCGTGCTCTCCCTGGCCTCGCCGCGGTCACGCAAGCTCGGCTCCGGCTCGTCCAAGAAGCAGGAGAAGGAGAGCAAAGTGAAGGAGAGCAGCAGCAACAAGAGCGAAGACGAAGGCGACCACAAGGAGCAGAAGAAGGAGCGCGCGCGGAGCTGGGCGCTGCGAGGTCCGCGCAAGGCGCATCTCAAGCAGCAGCTCAAGGACGAGGGCGCCAAGCACATGGCGTCGCCGCAGAGCTCCGAGGCGCTGATGGAGGGCAAGAGCGAGAAGGACGCGGACGAGGCCAGGAAGGCCAAGGAGGACAAGAAGATCAAGGAGACCCGACGGCGGTCGTGGGCGCCGATGCGGCTGCTCGAGGAGAAGGAGAAGAAGAAGAAGGCCAAGGAGGAGAAGAAGAAGCGCGAGGAGGACGAGAGGCTCAAAAAGAAGGAGGAGAAGAAGAAGCGGAAGGTCGAGAAGAAGATCGAGCGCGAGGAGAAGAAGGTCGAGCGCGACGAGAAGCGGCACTCGCGGACCCGCAGCGGCAGCCTGGCGATCGTGGTGGAGAAGAACAAGTCGGGATCGGGCTCCACGAGCATCCCTGTCCTCGCCGAGGACGCCCACGCCTTTGGCTGATGCCAGCGCTCAGCCCCAACCTCATCCCGTGCCCGACGCGTCATCTGCACTTCGTCCATCTCGCTTGCGACACTGTCACGTGACAGTGAAAAATACAATTTAAAAAATAGTAAAGATTTCATGAACGAATTTCCTTGTGTTTTCTCTTTCGCTTATTTATTCCCCGGCCGACGAACCGGAGAGGAAAAACTAAATCTGCAGCCCCTGCAGGTTGAGCCCTGTCGATTTCGCATTTCGCAAACTCGAGCTTTGTTTCTCTCCTCCTCCTCTGCTTCTTCTCTTCCCATTCTTCTCCAACATCTCATACTGTAAAAGGTGAGGTCAGCACATATCTTCCAGCAGCATGAATGTACGTGGCCATCCCCGTCGCCCCCTTTTCGCGATCAACACCATTAGCCCCCCCCNCCCAATAATTGGAGCTCTCTGTGTGGCGAGAGAGGGGCTGCAGCGCTGCATGTCGCCCCCCCCCCGCTTGCTGCTTCTGCCGCTGCTCTCCTCTCTCAGCCCCTCGCGGATCTTCCTTGCCCTTGAAGAGATCTGGTTCGAATCATTTCTCTGACACGTCTGATCGGACGACACCACTACCACAACAGAGAAGCAAAAGCAGAGCTGCGGCCAACGAGAAGGGAGGCAAGAAGGACGTCGAGGTGGACTCTGAATCGGACTCGGACGAGCTCTCGTCGGAAGATCAGACCTGGATCCAGTGGTTTTGCAGTCTCAAGGGCAACGAATTTTTTGTAGAGGTAGATGAGGACTACATCCAGGACGACTTCAACCTCACGGGCCTGCGGAGTATCGTCTCCAACTACGACTACGCGCTCGACATGATCCTCGACGCCGAGTCCGGTACCCGCCTCCATCCGATCCATCCTCGCGCAATGCGCCCCCATGCATATGCCGCTACTCGCGATTTGTCGCTCTACTCGAATTTTTTGATCGTCTCCATGCTCGACCCTTAAACTGCTCCCTCGCTGGCGATCGAGCAACGCAGCTATCCTCCTTCGCGCTTAATGCCGCTACAGCACGCGTGCGTAAATGATTGGAATCAACAATTAATTGATCCGCCCCCCCCCCTCTCGTTTACTCGATCTGTGCGCACGCAGACGAGGCGCTCACCGAGGAGCAGCAGGATAGCATAGAGTCGGCGGCGGAGATGCTCTACGGCCTCATCCACGCGCGGTACATCCTCACCAACCGCGGGCTGGCGTCGATGGTGGACAAGTACAACGCGATGGAGTTTGGCCGCTGCCCGCGAGTCTACTGCCAGGGCCAGGCCGTCCTCCCGGTCGGTCAGTCGGACATACCGCGCATGAACACCGTCAAGCTCTTCTGCCCTCGCTGCGAGGACATCTACTATCCCAAGCTCTCTCGCCACAACCGTACACACACACACTCTCTCTCTCTCTCTCTTTGGTTGTTTGTGCACTCGCCTAAGCTTAGGTTTGTCTCATCTTCATGATTGCATCTCACTCACACTCTCTCCCTCTCTGTGTGTGCACAGAGATCGACGGTGCCTACTTTGGCAGCACGTTCCCGCACCTGTTGCTGCAGATGTACCCCGAGTTCATCCCGCCCAAGCCCACCCTCTCCTACGTGCCCAGGATCTACGGCTTCAAGATCCACAAGAGCGCCAGGTCGAGGATCGGTACGCCCTTCTTCACCCTCTCTCTCCTCTCCCCTCGCTTCCTCTTCTCCAGTGTTCCTTCTGCGGGGGTCAATGCGCCACACCACGCACGATCCGCCGGTGACTGCACTGACAAGTGTCAGAATCTCTCGCCAACGACAACGCAGGTGCCACCGCCGGTGCGAGGAAGATGGAGGAGTGATCCAGGCTCCGCACACACAACACAACACATACACACCGCGATACTGCGGGTTGGTGGAGGAGGAGGCGAACGTGACGAGGATGATGGAGCGGGGTGGCAAGAGGAGGAGGAGGAAGAGGAGGCTTGATGACGACGGTGAACAGATCGAAGGGAGAGGAGAGAGGAAGGGACACACGGAGGGGAAGGGTCGTTCAGGTGTGCGCGTGCTGAGAGGAGGAGGAAGGTGGAGGTGCTGGAGGATGGAGAGAGGAGAGTGGACGACCCTGTAACCTACAAACACACACGCGCGCACACACCACATGCCGGCTATCTGCCCTCCCCCCTGAACTCCTGCTCTTCATCTTCACACGAGGACGATGACGACGATGCCGCGCAGGAATCAAAAAACACATCAAACATCATAAAAATAAGAAAAACGAAATAAATTTATTTATTCTATTTTGTGTCCTGTGCTCATCTCTTGCCAGAAAGCATGCTTTGGTCTCAATTGAGCAGCACAGCACTCTCCCCACATTGCAGCAGACAACCAACAGGTTTTCAATCAAATATTCGGCCGGATTCGAACCGGCGACATCACATGCGCTGTTGCATGTGGAAATTTTGGTGAAGTTGACACAAAGAATGCCTCCTAACATGCGGACCCAGCGCAACATGCTCAAGCCAGAGATCCAAGGCTCTGCGGAACATCAGCATGTTGTTGTTGCCACGGCAAGAGGTTGGGTTGGGTGTGTGTGAGATTTCATGGCACATTCCCACGGCTCAGCGACCACCTTGACACACTCCACAACTACAAAGCCCTAAGCTCACACACTGCAATAGCACAATAACCAAACCAACACTCAACGCTCCACAACTCTACCACACTACTCCATCCCTCGCCTTCTCCTCTACAGATCCTCTGAACCAGCTCGAGCGCTTCACTCACTCCAAACACACAACTAGCGACACATCGTCACAATGAAGTCAATCACACTGGCGCTTGTGCTGCTGGCGGCCTTCCTGTGCAGCTACGCCGCGGCCGACTGCAGCGTGAGCATCAAGCAGACGCTCGGCAGCGCGTGGAAGCAGGACGGCAAGGACATGTCCCAGTGGAATGTGCAGCTCACCGCCGGCTCCGAGGCGGTCAAGGCCGTCCAGCTGTCCGTCACCGGCGCCGGCGCCATCACCCAGCTCTGGGAGCTGACCAAGCTCTCGGCCAGCGGCCTCTACGCCCTTCCCGACTACCGCCTCCAGAACGGCGGCCTCCCCGCCGGCCAGGTCCACCAGTTTGGGTACATCTGGGAGTCGGCCTCGCAGGCCACCATCACCGTCGCCTCTATCAACTGCGGCTCCGCTTCCGCGTCGCCGTCGGCCGCTCCCGCCAGCCCTAGCGCGTCGCCCGCTGCCCCGTCGGCTTCCGCCTCGCCCGCTGCCCCGTCGGCCTCGGCCTCGCCGTCGTCCGCGCCCGCCAGCCCGAGCGCTTCGCCCGCTGCCCCGTCGGCTTCCCCGTCGGCCGCTCCGTCGATCGTCGCCACGCCCCAGCCCAGCTCCCCTCCGTCGGGTGACAACGGCTGCAGCGCCAGCGTCGAGCTGACGGCGCGCTCGGCGGCCAACGGCGGCGTGTGGACGGACAACGGCAAGACCTTCCAGATCTTCCAGCTCCTGATCACCAACAAGGGCCAGCGCCCGGTCAACGGAGGCGTTATCACCTTCAACCTGGCCGGCGGCAGCTTCATCTCGCAGTCGTGGGAGCTCAACAGGCAGGGTGCCACCAGCAGCGCCTTCAACATCGCCTTCAACTACGGCCAGCTGCAGGTGGGCGCCAGCCAGGGCGCCGGCATCGTCGTGGGCGTCGCTGGTTCGAGCCAGCCCGAGCAGCCCAGCTTCACCCTCAGCTCGGTCTCCTGCGCCTAAGCCGTCCTCTTCCCTCTCGCTATCTCTTGTCCTTCGAGGCGTGCACAACCTATCTCTCTCTTCGGGCGAACAGTTCGCTCCAATCGCAAGTATCTTGCGAATAAAATTCAAACCAATCACACAACGCCTCATGAGAACATGCTGCTCGTGTGAGATGGAGGAGTAGGACCCATGGGCCAGCGGAAGCGGAGCACGATGGGACCCTTGTCTGCCTCTCCATGCCAGCCTCCCCAGCTGATAGCTACGCCACGACGGCCAACGTTGAGCAGGCCCAGCTCGCTGGTGAGCGTGAGGCAGTCCCTCCTCTGCGTGCTCCACTCTATGGCGGAGACAAACTGGCGCACCTCGGACGCCTGCACCCTCTCGGAGCTAAACACCATGCTGCTCGTCTGCTCCAAGGTTATAAACTGGCCTAGCTGGAGAGGCACGAGGTGAGCGACCAAAGACTCTCGGGGTTCGAGAACGATGGGCGGCGTCTGCACGGGGCGGCCCTCCTCCAACTCACGGGGAAAGGCGTCGTTGATGAGCTTGCTCACGTCCTGCCACAGCTTCTGGTACTTGTTAAAGATAGCCACATGCCCCTCATCCTGTGTGACACACGACGCCGCACGGTCACCGTGAGGCCAAGCAAGCAAGTCAGCGAGCCAAGCAAGCCAAGCAATCAAGGCGAGCTGCCAGATGCCCGTGCGGAGGTAGTCGAGCAGGGGCTCAAAGTAGCGCCCGTTGCGTCGACGAACCAGTGGTCGTCGTCGACCTTGGTCGACGGGACGCGCCCGGAGAGCAGCAGCGCAAAGAAGCCCGTCTGGCTGCGCTGGGTGAGCGTCTCCGCGGTGGTCACGAAGCGCTTGCCGCCTATGTTCAGCTTCACCACCCTTGTCCCTTCCATCGCCCGCAAAGCTGCACTATAATTTACGCTCGGAGCTAAAACACGCGGAGCTAAAGTGAACATGTTGTGATTGATGCTCATAATAACTCGTCGCGGGCTCTTCCAAGAAGAAATGAGCAGGAAAGCAAGCTCGGTGTTCGTTTGCATTCTCCTTTCTCTCTTTTGCCCGCAACACCACACCGGACCTACCCTGCTTAGCGAGAGATGAGCTGGCGATCGTCCAAAGGCAACGACGTGCGGCCCACGGCGGCGGCGATGTTGGTAGCGGTGGTGGCCACACTGCTCCTCCTCGTGGGCGAATGGGCCGTTCCGTGCGCGGGGCTGCAGTGCTCCGTGAGTGGCTTTCTCGCCAACACGACCCTCGGCTCGGGAGGGTCGATCGTCCCCTCGGTGGCCCAACGCATGATGATCGGAAACTACCCCATCACCATCACCTCCGTCTCCGCGTACATGTCCTGCAGTGCGCTCTCCCCCTACCCTGTGTCTTCTCTCCTTCACTCGCGAGTGTGTACGTGAAGTTTTAGTTCTCTCTTCTGATTGGCCGTCACAACACACACACCACCCCACACACATCACCACACACACCACCCCACACACACACTCCCCACACCA